>JABBWD010000104.1:0-108615 GCA_016628565.1 Suillus placidus | reverse complement strand
CTGTTTGGCTTGAGGATTTGTGTACTTAACAACGTTCAACCATATCGTACTGCATCCAGTGGCGCAGTATTGTGGACACCTCCCTGTCAAAGGAGGCGTGTTCTGAGGTCACTCAGACTCATCTGCATCCAACATCCCCCTTTCTTGTCAAGGCAAGGCAGTCCCAGACTGACAGGTCTGGGCAGGAAACACAGCACTCTTACATTCATATCTTCAAGTCTGATTTTTTTTAGCGAGGTGGCGCTGCCCGATGAACACTGATGCCGTGCAGTTCCATGTTTCCAGGTAATCGATATATCGCTCAATCTTGCAATACCTCCCTGGCAAGGGCGGTGTGTGTGATCTGGAGTCATTCAGATATATGTGTGCTGGCTTGGCTTCTCCTGCCAAGGCGAAGTCAGGCCAGGGTAGGCGAGCACTCTACCGCTCTGCTGCCCTGATTTCCATCAATAAAGCATTACTCCTCTGTAAATCTTATGCTGAGTCTAGCCAGGCACTCCATGGATGAGCAGGGGTCATGCATTGAGGCAAAATTGTTAGAATTCCGTTTTTTTTTTTGCCGTTCACTTCTCAGTGATCAAGTACCTTCTTGCATCCGCGGCAATATTGTCAAGACTAAGGTAAGTGTCACAAATACTTCACATAACAAATGTCAAGCTTAGACTTATTCAGCTGATGTCGTCAATTTTAAAACGCTCGAGTATCATAGACGCCGCGAGATCAATTACATTCTCAGTGCCCTTTGAAGGAAATGATGAATCCTCGAGTTCGCCCACTGCCGTATTTTACCCTGAAGATACCTGCACGAAACTGAACGAAGCTTGGCAAGTCAAACGAACTTGATCCGGAGCTTCTTACACCCGTCGTTCGACTGTAAAATCAAAATTTCTTCGTTTTCGAGCCTGCATTATTGGCCAAGCCTGCACGCCCTTTCGCTGGTTCATTCGTTGCAAGAATATGTATGCTAGGGTTTGGCGATTGCAGACAGTCGCTCGTGAAATGAATTCCGGGTGGGTTCAATGTACAGCCATGTCAATCATTTGAAGTATCGGAAGATGATCCCCGCGTATCGTTCAAAAACTGGGATTCGTGTGGTACAGCATCCGGACTACCTCATGCATGCCATATCTACGGTAAAGTATGTTCTTCTCTCGCTGTTGCATGTCATTGACCAACCCTGTCGAAGGTAATCCGTGGTGTATCCGGGCTTCTGGTGCTCGTGCATATGCAATTCCTATCCGGTTATACTGTGACAACGCGTCGGGTAGAAGCTGCTAGACCTCAACGAGGTATCGCACTACAGATTCTCCCTCTTCTTCTCCCACTGTCGAACTAACGATAGAAACCTTCGTTCGATGGGAGATGAGACGGTTTGCGGATTCTTGCTGGTGATATTGCGCCGTCTGGAAATGCAACTCTCTCGAAGTTCGCGGGTCACGGATGGCTTGGATGTTTGAACAAAACGCAGTTCTTGAGCGTCGCCTGTTAGCTCTTCTTTCTCGATAAGCGTGACAAGCATGGCATCGTGGGCCTCCAGTTTGGTGATCTTGTCACGAAGGCGTTCAATTTCATATGAGAGCTGCAGGTCTCCAGCTTCAGCTAGCTGGAAGTTCCTTGTTCCGCGTCCACAGAACCTTCAGCGCCGGACAGCCTCTACATCAGACTTTTCTGCGACGGCACGTTTGAGGTCAAGTGCAGTCTTGTCAGTACAGATTGTGATCTGCAACTTGAGCTCGCTCGGCCCTAGTTCTGGTCAATATGTTTTGCAGTAACATATTGTGGATTTGTCGCACCCTTGACATTTATCTGAATTTCTTGTGGTGTTGAGTCCGTGATGGAAGAGGATAACGCTTGTGTGGCACTGGCACAGGTACATCATCAAGGGTGGCCTTTTGTGCTTACGGCGCGGGCAGACCGTTCCAGCCTAACCCTCCGTAGCAGAGTTTCACGTTCTGCATGTGAAAGCTCACGGCTTGAAAGCTTGATGTCTTGACTGCTAGTGCTAATCATGTTACCAGCATCAACCTCTAATGGATCGGCAGTCAATGCTGACAAGAAACAGTACTTGCGTGATCAAGAGTCTGCCTTGATCAAACTCGCAGAGCTCTATTGAGATCACAAGTAAGTCTTGCCAATTTCGTTGGCGTACCCAAGCACTTACAGAGACTCGGATGCCAGTCGCTTAACGCAAGTCATTACGCAATCACAGGCCACGATAACCGTCACGCAGTAATCCGGCTTGAAAAGGCAAAGATCGAGACCTGGTAAGTGCGCTCACGTGGGACTCTGCTACCATAAATTTCTTGACATAAGTCGGGAATATCCGGAGAAATTTACGATTCGCTAATATTGGTTGCCACAATCTTCATGTGTGGTTGTGTGGTGGTATGTTTGGCGTCAGGATTCATGTACTGCCCACCGGCCAACTTTTCTTTGAACTTCTCCACATCATCGTCATGTACCATGCCGTGTCACATCCCAGTGGCATGTATTCTGGAGTCATCCAGATCTAGCACACATGATGTCCCCTTCTCCTGTCAAGGAGACACAATCTGTGGTTGGCAGGCCTGGGGAAGAAAGAAGCCCGACACTGCTGCTGCGCTCATATACTCATTTGTCTGATTGTTTTTACATCGAGGCGGGGTTTCCCAATGTCCGATGATGCATGTGGTTCTCTTTCAACCTGGCAAGGTTGGCGTGGTCTAGAGTCATTTAGACATTATGTATACCTTCCCTTTCTCCTGCCAAGGGGAGGTCAGGACTTGGTTGACATGCCAGGAAGGAGGGCACAATCATTGGTGTTTCTCATGATCATGATCAAGAAAACCTTGCTTTCTGGCGGTGGTGACCGCAGAAATGGCCAGAATATGACATAATCAAATATACTGGTCACTTGCTTGCCCCGCGTGCCTCTTCGGATCACATATTACATGGGCGATTATAGAGGTAGTCACACTGGATGCGTCCTTGCGATACTTCCTGTGTTTTCGTATATCTCAACTCCCTAGAATAATACCACTCCTGGCTCTCACTGCATCTATTCAGCACCTCACGCCAACATGCTACTAAGGCCGAGCCCAAACAGGCTTTGGAGTAGGGCCTATGATGGCTCACAGCCTGGTTCGAGGTATGTGCAAGCTCTGAGCCGTGGCTTTGCTTAATGACTCTGATTCGATAACAGACTATGCATTGTTCGCGAAGTAGATTCCTTTTTGCTACAAATTTGTCCATGATCTCATCTTCCTTCATTTCAAAATTCGTGATTGTCAGTACTTACGATGTTGATCTTTCTTAGTTGATTCCCGCCGGTCAAGGCTTTGAGCCCACATTTATACCATATAGTGTTGTGGGCAGAATGGCAGACCTCTGACAACGGCTTTGGCAATACCGGTTTTGCCAGGCAGATTGCAGAAGGTTCTCAATAGTGTACTGGCAGAACCACAACAGTCGCGGAGAGTGATCTTTTGAAAGTTAACGCTACCTATGCAGTTGTTCGACCCGAATAAATGTTAAATCGTGCCATTGGAACTTGTGTTATTGCTTGTCCCAAATTATGTTAAACGTTGGGGGCCGCCCTGTTGCTTCATTCATCGCCGTTCACCTGGAGGGATAGAACTACATGCATTATTGGTTATTGTACAACACCGCCTCCCTATAAAAACAATCAGAGAAATGAGTATATGAATGCAGGAGTGTCAGGCTTCTTGCCCAGGACTGTCAACCACAGATCATGTCTCCTTGACAGGAGCAGGGGACGTCATGCATGCTAGATGTCTGGATGACTCCGGAACACATGTCACTAGAATGCGATGCAGCATGATACATGAAAATGTGGAGAGGTTTAAAGAAAAGTTGGAATCTCCCGCCTCAGGCCTCACTGTCGGTGTGCACACATCCTCAACACCGCAGAACAAGACTACAACAAAATTCATCGGGTTTGTACTCTCCCCTCCGTATCAATGTATGTATGGTGCATTCTCATCCCATTCTGGTCATAGAGAGTCCGATCAGCCACTCTCTGACACTCCCACCGCTGATGGCCAGTACAGACATTTCGTCCATTCCATTCCGACAGCCTTTGCAGTACAAATGTTGACTGGCTGTCCTGTCGCTTCACTTTGGCTAGTGCGGAGGCTTTGTTGTGGGGCTTTGTTGTGGCATGGCATAACTGTCTGTCAAGCATTGGGCAAATCCAAATGGACTAACAGGCAAACAAAAAAAAAATCAGTCCACATTTTGAAACACCGGTGCTTAAATCAAGAAAGTTAGACTACATGTATTTTTAAGCTAGTAAACCTTGGGGAAATATCCGACTGGGTTCTGAAGTTCAAAACGATTTGGTGCGGAGGGGTGGAAAAAGTGTTGCATGCAATGTAGTGCTTGAGCAATGACTGCTTATTGTGATATCAAAAACCTGGTAGGGTTGAAGTCGAAGTTCTGATGAGATACATTTCCATGTGGGTTGATAGCACTGCTCTGGTGTGATGTGCCGGTCAAGGACTGAATCTTCTTTTGAGTTGACTTGATTGTGGGTCTCTCTTAGAGCCTTACTGTAGTAGGTTTTTTTATCGACTCTCACTTAGATTACGTGTATGGTAATTCTCTCAGTGATGGCTGATGGTACTGAAATATTGTTCTGGATCATCAGACTATGGATGGGCTCTTCATTGAGTGTGGACATTGGCTTGGATTATTGACTTCCTATATGTCAGATTATTCTAGGATACATGTATGCTAAGATGTCTGTCTGTTCTATGCATGTCCTCTACTATGCACTTCCACATACCACAACAGAAGATCCATTCCACTGCTGTGGCGTCCTGGAGCTGGTGCCTTCATCAGCCATATTTGTAAACCCTTCAATGTTGCCCAGTTGATGTGGAAGTACTTCTCTGCTGCATCCCTCAGGTCCTGACACCGAAAGATTCTCAGAGCTAGTGGTATCACAATGTTTGGCCAGTCACATTGCTCGTCCCCTGCGCCCTGTGTGATAGGCACATGCAATTCATCTCTGCATGTTGGCACATGGCATTTCCAGCAGATGCCCTGATGATCAGTCCTGCTGTACCTGATCTGCTGCTTCCAGTCAAAGTACCATCCAAGAGTGTATGTGTATGTCTGGTTATTCCAGAAAGGACACTGGCTCCACTTGCCATGGAATGTGCCCTGACTATTACCAGTCGCAGAGCATAGAGCGCATCCCTTGTCCTTCATGGCGTCCAATGCTTTTCTCATCCGATCCACTTGATTCATCTCTGCTACTGCCTTTTCTGTTTTCAACTTTTTGGAACGCATGACAGCCTCTGCGAAGGGATTTGCTGAACCAGATATCTGATTGAAAGTCCTTTTGTTGAGTGAGGTCGTTTGTTCGTGAATGGGAGAGGCAGTGGCCGGAATATTTATATGGGGTAGCAAGGGGGGAAACTTTTTGAGGATGGTGCGTCTGTGGAGCGAAGATGTTGGGAGTGTGGGTGTATGCTGCTGCATGGGTGCCTTTGCTTGAATTGCCGAGACGGAGGACCAGTAATTCGTGCAGACACAGCACAGCTGGTTTGTCTGGTCAGCAGTGCACTCGGTTCCCTTTCCATCTATATAGAGGGTGGATCCATGACGAAGGCATTGCTTCAGGCCTTGAGTGTAGACATAGTCATAGGCATACCACCTGCCCTTGTGATCCAGCTCTTCTCGTCCTATGATAAGTTTTGGAGGCGATGCAGAGGGAAGGATATAGCATCTTGCAGGGAGTCCATCTCTTCCTGCTCTCCCTTGAGCTTGGATGATCTCAGACATCTCCAGTGGGGTCTTCAGGTGGACCACCAGTCGAACATGAGGATAGTCATTGCCTGTGCTGAAGGCGCTTGTGCATATCATGACTGGACTCTTGCCCGAGCGCCAGTCATTGTAGTGCTGTACTCTGGAGGCATCATCCATGTCCTGTGATCCATTATAGAATGGCCAGCTGGTCTGTTGGTGGTGAGCTGTGATTAGCATACAGGTATGATAATTCATGGATGACTCACTCTCTGAGACAGACTGCGGCCATCATCTAGGTATGTCACAAAGACCAAACCTCTGTCCTTGGTAGTCCATTGTTCTTGCTCTTGCTCTACAATCTGAATGGTCTTGATCTCCAGGGTGTTGGACTGAGCTGGTTGCCTCATGATGTATTCTAGCTCTGGACGGTTGATGGACTCTCGTATCTCAATGGTTGTGTCCGCGAGACCAAACATTTCTTTGAGGGCTGCAATGCTGGACTGAGGCATTGTGCCAGTCAGCAGTATCAGCTGCGCGTCGACCTGTCTGAGCTCGTGTAGGTCCCTCATGGAGACTCTGAAATCTTCTGCCAGCAGTGCCAGATGAGCTTCATCAATAACCATCCTTTTGACTGGGATGATCTCATTGAATTCAGCAAGGTATTGTCTCCATGTCTTGAATCTGGCCTGGTCTATAGACACCAGGATCAGATTGGCGTGGGGGGACAAGCGACGACTGGGGTCGTAGACTTGGAAGTTAACTTTCATGGCGTCGAGCTTTCTCTTCCAGTCAGTCATCAAGGACTTCAGGGGAAGAAACACCACTACTGCGCTGTATTTGTCCATTATTGCTGGAATGATGGCTAGCATTGACTTTCCTCCGCCTGTCTTGAGCATGGCTATGACGTCGGCCTCTCGCTTCAGTGTTGCAAGTAGGGCTTTCCTTTGCTCTGGAGATGTCCATCGGGCATTAGTATCTTGGAGGACATCCCGCAGTGCGGACAGGCCTATGGCCTCTATATAGGAATCCTGGTTTTTTAGAGCTAGCTGATTGGGAGGTGGTGGTGACAGTTCCTCAGTGTCTGATGTGGGAGGTGGTGGTAACAGTTCCTCGGTGTCTGATGCTGATTAGCATATGAATATGCTGAGCAAGTCATGGGTAGCTTACCACCGGTGATCGCTGCCTCTGTCAACTTCTGACCAGTCTCATCTTCTTTTGTGGATCTGTATTAGCATATATATATGCTGAGTGAGTCATAGATGACTTACTGATGATGATCTCTGCCTCCCTTGACTTCTGACTGAGCACATTGTCTTCTGTGGATCTGTATTAGCATTATGTGTGCTGAAGGAGTCACAAGTCACTTACTGCTGATTGTCTCCATCTCTCTTGACTTCTGACTGATTGTTTTGTTTTCTGCAGATTAAGTTAGCATATGTACATGCTGAGATTGCTCGACCCACCCATTGTTACCAGCCCAATGGTCATTTGGTGGTCTGTGGAACTTCATTAGCATATGCATATGTTGATTGTTCAATGCTCACCTTCTGAAGTCCTGTCACCTGGCTTTTCTGCAGCTTTAAGAGTCTTGTTTAGCTCTTCTGTCGGTCCTAGACTGTTATCCGGCATGTAGATGTCATCAAAGTCCATGTCATTGGTAGGAACCACAGCTGGTCGCTGTGGGATCTCCGTCCTCACGACTTCCTTGATGATTCCCTCCAGCACAGGTGTGAGTGCCTCTACCACCCTGGTCACCAACCGCTGTTCAATGCTGGCCACCAGCTTCTCCTCCAGCTTGCCTGTGATGTGATCGGCCAAAGCATCTGTAGACAAGGTGATTTCTGCCCTAGTTTTGGCGGTGGTCTGAGCTTTGATGGGGGGAGGTGCTGCCTGACTTGGTGGTGTGGTTTCTTCAAATTCTGAGCCTAACCTTTTAGAATCTGACAACTGTTTGAAGTGGTGGGACCTAGCATCCACATATGCTAGCTGCAGACCGCCTGGGACTACGTGCATCAGCAGCTGCCAGTTGGTGCTGGCTCGAAGGAATTGAGGCAGCAGGTCCTCTGCTCCCCCTGCCAGCATATCTGGACTAAGACCATATATACGGTTCTCTGTTGTCCTGCTGTGTCCAGCTTGAAGGGCCTCGATCGTATCTTCACCGTCCTCTACCAACAGCTCCTCTGCAAACCGACCAAGCTTGCGTTTGAAGGCAATGCTGATGTGACGCCATGAGTTGACACCCAGACCAATGCCAAGTTTCTCTATACTTTCCCTGGCCATTGTGGCGGACAGCTGGTCAGTGGTGAACAGCTTATGGTCGTTCATGAAGATCTGTGTCTGATACGAGTCTTTGATCCATGGCTTGTCTGGGTAGCAGATGAAGGCAGCAACTTCAGCAAAGGGTCTGGTCAAGGCAAGGTCTTGGATCATGATGTCGGCGGTGACTCCATCTATTGAGTGAGGGATGAGCTTGTCTGTCCCAGAAAGTGCAGTGCCTTTGTGATACGTCCTAAGCATGGTGAGGTTCTTTCCCAGCATGACTAGGTTTCGCTGGGACCGAGTCTGTCCATGGTATCAGCATACATGTATGATAATTATGATGAAGTGCTCACCTTTGTGTTCCTGTATGTCATGGCTGTGAGTTCTGTGCCTCGACCTGGAGCTCCACTCAGCATCTCACATCTGACTAGGACCAGCTTTTGGAACTCTGCATAGTCTCTCAGCCACTTCTGCAGGGTGCCCTTGTTCCAAACCAGCCGTCCTTGGCGCATGACGGCGAACTGATTAAATACCTCTGGATGGTCAGAAAGGGCCTTCAAGAAGCGGTCACGGTCTGCAAAGCAGGTGTTTCTGCGGTCGGATAAGAAGCAGTAACCTACATCGGTGTTGCTGGTGTCGTCCACAATGTTCTCATAACATATGCGTATGTTAATTCCAGCCAGCACCTTGTTCTCCCAGAGATCCACCAGTTTTGTCTCCATGGAAGCAAACATCTCTCTCAGGTTGTCTAAGCACACCCTGTCACCTTTGTACAGCAACTCCATCCATCTCTTACGGTCCAACCACCACACGCGAGGCAGACTTATGGTATTATAGGCGATGGATGATGCTTGATGCTGGAGCGATCGTAAACGGCTGAAAGGCGAGTTGGTCTTCTCTGTGAACCAAGGTTGGAGTGCATTGCAGGCTGCTTCATCATCACCATCATATAGCTCAGCACTGAGGATCTTGAGCTGCTTCAGAGATGCAAGCCGTATGCAGTACTCTAGTCTGGCAAAGTCTGGGGTGACGAGCACCGGTTCCCTGTGTCGTCCATCAGCCTCCAGAGTGTGCAGAGCCATAAATCGCTCTGTTGGACAAGGAATTGTGTTGCCCTCCTTCTTGACCCACTTGGCCAACCAGGTCTTGGTGAGGACTGCATGTATCTTTTCTGTGGTCTGCGTCTTTGTCATCAATGCCAGTTTCAGATCTTGTAGGGCAAGTGTGAGGTCGTGTGGGATGGGAATCTCATATTTACCGCCTTTGTCCATCCTCAGCAGCATGGCTAGGAGACCAATGGTAGTGCGGATGTACGACTTCATCGTGGCATCTTCTTGATGGCGGTGAAGAGGCGAGTTGTTGATTCCACTGGAGTCGAATTAATTTAGTGGATGCATATATGATAAATGTATGACTCACTCTTTTGATGGATCAGGAGAGTTGAGGCGCTGCAAGATCAACTCCTCTGTGGTTTCCAACAAGACCAAGGCACTTTCAAAATATTGCTCCACTGCGTGCACGAGGTGGGGCATGATAGGATCATCTGCCTTTGGAATCTGTACCAGCTTCCTCAGAGTCATGATGTCATGCCCAGCTACATGTTCATGCCACTTGGTGGTCAACAGCCAAGGGCTTACCATCCGCTTATCTTGCGGCACTTGCTCCACTCTGGTGACCTCTGCCATCTCTTTCCTCATCCTGTCTAATGCCTTCTGATAGTCATCAGGCATCTCTTCTACTTCAGCTACCCTCCAAAATCGGCTGTGCGCCCCCTTATTGAGCTGCTGCATTTTGCAAGGAGACCATTGCATTGGGGTTGGAATGGACCTGTGCTCTGCTCGATGATGGTTGCCCATGGTTGCTTTGGAACCGCATGCATAGGAGCATGAATCACAGGCAATTCCATCTTGCACCAGAAGACCCTTGTAAGCGCTGCAGTCTCTCCCTCCAGCTATGGAGGTTGGTAGAGTCATGGGGACCTTCATATCATCCACTGCTTCACTGTATTGCTTGGAGTCCAGTTTGATTGTCGGATGCTTATTTTCTATGTGACCAGAGACATGATCAGGAGTCAGAGCGACTTGACAGATGTGGCAGCAAAGTGCACCAAGACCAGGATCTACTACCATGTTGATGGTGTCCAAGTATAGATTATGAAGCAATCCATCCTTTGATCTGGTTCAATTAATGTATGCATATGATTGTTGTGGGACTAACTCGATCGTCTTGCTGAATGACTGGAGTCACCACATCTCTTGACCTAGGCTGGGACGAATGTCAGTCAATCATTGTATGGGTCTAATAGCATCTTATCTTACACTTACTTGATTGTGTTGCTGGACAGCTCGAACAGCTGCGTCCTGCAGTTCCTGTAGATGAGGCTGCAGTCAAATGTTGGTTAATTAACTCGTGCATATGATAATTCGCTTGCTCACCTGATCCTCTTGCAGATCCATAGACGTCTCTAAGCCAGATGCTTGGTCCATGTTCTGTGGCTGAACCTTGCTCAGATGAATTAGTATACACATATGCTAGCTAGCACTGAACTGACCCTTAAACCTTCCATATCAACATCATTCTCATCATTTCTTTGATATGATGGGAAGCTTGACTTTGTCTGATGATGCTGATGAGGGTGCATCGGGATACATGCATGATCGCTGAAGCCACCTACCAGAGAAGACTGAGCAGTGGATCGATCAATTGCCTGCAATGGTTGGTCAGAAATCAGTATACATGTATGCTGAAGTGTGTGCTTACTGGAAGCTCTTCCATGTCCACATCATTCTCTTGATTTCCTTGATGCAAAGCGGAGGACTCTGTCTGTTGACCCTGCAATGAATTAATCTCAGGGGTCGACTGAGGTATCGCCTGTGATGGTCAGTGAGAAAATGGTCTACATGGATGCTAATTCAATCACTTGCCTGAGAAGAATCTGGTGACTTTGGTAGAGGCGGAGCTGCTGGTCCACTCTGTTGGTTGTGATGACCGATGGGTGACTTTGGTAGAGGCGGAGCTGCTGGTCCATTCTGTTGGTTGTGGTGAGCGATGAATTGTAGCATTTTAGCATATGCATATGCTAATTACCTTGCCAACCCAATGGGACTTTGCAGATTTGAGGTGCTTCTTCAGAGTCTCCAGAGTAGTATAGGCTTTCTTTCCATCTACACAACCAGGGGCAGAGCAATAGCAGTCAAATTTACCACCAGTATTCTTATGGACAGTGATCTCTTGACTTTTGTATTTAAAAGTCTCGATATCGTTCAAGCACTTCTTACTGTGCTTATTGTAGTCTTCAGTGCTGAACTGAGCAGAGCACTTGCTGCAAGTAACCATGATGAGTGAGATGGTAGTGGTAATGGTTCAAACCAAAACCTAACTAATGCTGTGCATGTGTGTCATAACCCTAACCCTAACCTAACCGAGAATAACTGAACCTTAATTAAAAATAGAAACTTGAATTAAAAATAAAAACAGGTTCACATGCGCATGCGCATGCGCACGACCTATTTTGGACGTGCGCACGTCCAAATTAGGGTCACATGCGCACGTCCAAAAATAGGTTCATGCGCACGTCCAAAATAGGTCATGCGCACGTCCAAAATAGGTCATGCGCACATCCAAAATAGGTCATGCGCACGTGCGCATATGCGCACGTCGAATATAGGTCATGCGCACATCCAAAATAGGTCATGCGCACATCCAAAATAGGTCATGCGCACGTGCGCATATGCGCACGTCGAATATAGGTCATGCGCACATCCAAAATAGGTCATGCGCACGTGCGCATGCGCATGCGCACCATTATACCCTATAATGGAACGGGACATATGATTAGGTTCACATGCGCATGCGCATGCGCACGACCTATTTTGGACGTGCGCACGTCCAAATTAGGGTCACATGCGCACGTCCAAAAATAGGTTCATGCGCACGTCCAAAATAGGTCATGCGCACGTCCAAAATAGGTCATGCGCACATCCAAAATAGGTCATGCGCACGTGCGCATATGCGCACGTCGAATATAGGTCATGCGCACATCCAAAATAGGTCATGCGCACATCCAAAATAGGTCATGCGCACGTGCGCATATGCGCACGTCGAATATAGGTCATGCGCACATCCAAAATAGGTCATGCGCACGTGCGCATGCGCATGCGCACCATTATACCCTATAATGGAACGGGACATATGATTAGGTTCACATGCGCATGCGCATGCGCACGACCTATTTTGGACGTGCGCACGTCCAAATTAGGGTCACATGCGCACGTCCAAAAATAGGTTCATGCGCACGTCCAAAATAGGTCATGCGCACGTCCAAAATAGGTCATGCGCACATCCAAAATAGGTCATGCGCACGTGCGCATATGCGCACGTCGAATATAGGTCATGCGCACATCCAAAATAGGTCATGCGCACATCCAAAATAGGTCATGCGCACGTGCGCATATGCGCACGTCGAATATAGGTCATGCGCACATCCAAAATAGGTCATGCGCACGTGCGCATGCGCATGCGCACCATTATACCCTATAATGGAACGGGACATATGATTAGCAATGGCTGGAAATACATTGGGCTTTTTCCCGGTGTTCAGAAAGTTAGAACCCGAAGACAATGGCGGTTGCCGTCAGACTGCAGTAAAAAAACGCGGTTGGCGAAGGATGCCGGATGAGGTTTGGGTGACTCCCTTTGATAAGACAAATGGTGTCTTCGCCGCGCATAGCATCTGTAAATGTCGCTTGTCCCAGGGAACCAGGAGGAGGGAGTGTCCCCGTGGTAATGGAGTAAGGAAGGCTCCTGCGGTTTTTCTTGACAAACACCTTATCCTCTACGACTGTCGTGTCATTTACATGACGCACATTGTCCTTTTCAAAGCCCAACGCCGTGGCTCCCTTCATCGCGAGTTGGTTGAAATCCCACATTTGTAAGGTCTGCGAGGGTCGACCTGAGATGCCTTTGGTGACCTGACGAGGGAGACAAATTTGCTTCCGAATACGTATCTGGTCCAGACATCAGAGTGAGGTGGGGACTTCAAAAAACATGTACCTGTGGGACCCCATGCGTCCCAGTTGATCGCATGTCGACCGGTCCGTGGGGGAAGGGCTGGAACATAAGATAACAATATATTTGCTGGTGCAAATAGGTCGTATGAGACCTGTTTCTTGTTCTTCTCTTCGACCCAAGTGGTGATGAGGAAAAGTCTTTGTCCACGTGCTATGGAGAAGGGAGTTCCAGCCTCTGGATCAGGCTTCCGCTCGGGCGACCGATCAGAGCGAATTACGATTTTCACAGGGCTGACCGCAAGGTCAAAAGGTGGGAATCCAAAAACACAGATGTAATCTGAAGTGAGGGTAAGCTTGATGGTGGAGGATTTCGATGTGTCCAGAACAAAAAGTCGAGGCTCTGTGACTTCAGTCGCCTCATTCATCACCGTTCCCACTAACAGAAGGTGAGAAGTGAGCAAGACGAAAGTGGCAATCTCGCGACTGGAGTGTCTCTGGGGCAGATATCACGATGGGTAACATAGACTCGACTACAATTTGACAGGCCAGTATGACTTTGCTTGTTTTCCAGTTCCATGCAACAAGCTCTGGAGTGTCGTGTTGGACAATAAACAAGGCGCCAAGGAAGTTGCCAGATACCTGGAGGCTAAGATCCATTTCGGAGGTTAGTTGCATATCCAGATCATGATCGATGACAGATGGATGTACTTGTCCAGCCAGTGGCGACAAGTTCCTTCCCTTGTTTTCCAGTTCCATGCAATCAGCTCTGGAGTGTTGTGTTTGACAATAAACAAGATGCCGAGGAAGTTGCCAGATACCTGGAGGCTAAGATCCATTTCGGAGGCGAGTTGCATATCCAGATCATGATCGATGGATGACTCGGACTGCATTGATGACAGATGGATGTACTTGTCCAGTGGTGACAGATCGTAGGTGTATCCGAATCCGTACATGTGACTTCACATTATTGCGGATTGGGCTGTAGCCTGTTTTAGACTTGGAGAACGTGTGACAGGAAACGAGCATACGTCAGAACGGGCTTCTCAACGACCGCCAGAAGATCTTGGGCAGGATCAATCACAAAGCCATGAGTCTTACTAAGTAATGGTATCCTCCATGAAGTGGCTTGAATGTCGCGGTACTGTGAAGGGAGCCGATGCAGACGCAGCGCGCCCGGCAGACCAGACTGTGCAAATACTCCTCCACAGAATTCCCATACAGTATCAAGCCCAAGTGGCGGTGTGTCTCCTGTCTCTCCCCATTTCAATGCATCCCAGCAGGTGTTATGCTCCTTAAGTAGCGTGAGTCTCGATGCAGCGGTAAGGTGGCTTCGTGTACCATCCTCCATGCCAGATGCTGCCAATTCAATGGCTTATTGGGCAGAGTGACTTTCATCCACCGCCGAGCGGAGAAATTTGCATACCTAAAGTACAGTATAAGGTGTGAGTATAGAAAGGTAGATATACAAGCCTTGAAGGACCCTACAAGTCTGCGCTTCAACAAATTCTTCCGATCTAGGTTCAACAGTGTTCTATTGATGACCTCGCTGGACAACGAAGTCAATGACAGCTGGTTCAGACATCTAACAGGACACATTTATGTTGGTCATGCGGCGATGATGATGATGATGATGCAATTCAATTGGGTTGGCTTCGAAATCTCGAGGTGCAGTGGTGGCGTGGACGGCAGCGTTTTCTCGATGCCCTAATGATAATCCATACTACCTACTAAGGCAACTGCCTGGCCACTGCCTCAGTGTTCCCATTTATTAGCCAGAACGACAAATATATATGTGATATTCCACCATAGTCAAATTGAATTGGTCGCAGGTCAACTACAAAACCAACAACGGTACTTGTGTGCAATATGCTTGTTGAGCCTGGTTTGTGTGGGTTTTTACATACAACTCGACTGGCCAAGTCTTTTCATGAATATGGCTGAGCTCTTCCGCCTCACCCAGGTAAGTCTTTTCTTACCGCTGGGGCATGCCTCTGTGATGCCATGGCTGAGCTCACCCAGGTAAGTCTTCTCTTACCGCTGGGGCATGGTCCTCAGAGGGGAGGATTTACCTGGGTGAGCTGAGCCATTTCATGGCATCGCAGAGGCATGCCCCAGCGGTAAGAAAAGATTTACCTGGGTGAGCCCATTGACCATTGACCTTGTTAGGGTGCCACTGGAATAAAGAGGCAGGAAGCACTGGACTCTGGGACATGTAAAGGGACATTAGTGGCCAGAAGAGTTGTGAAGAACCCTTGCAACTTTGGTAGTGATGTGCACGGCCCAGCTTCAAGCCGTTGGCCGGCCAAAGCTGGGCCGGATTAGGCCGAGCCGAGCCAGGCCTTAGTCACGGCCTGACCACAGCCTAGGGCCTGGCTTGAGCTGTTGGAAAGCCGGAGCCGGCGGCTCAAGCCGCGGCTTTATGCTCATCGTTATCCATCATCAATATCAATGCATCCTTACTTTAGGGAGTCGAATCGTCTGTTACAGACTTCCATGGACATCCGGACATCAGGTACGAATTTATTTACTATATCTACATCTGTCTAACCATTGCTACTCTAGTCTCTTCCGCGAATCCAACAAACACTTCGTATGCGACGGTGACGGTCTAGTGATGTGCGGGCCTGGCTCGGCCTGAAAGCCCCGGCTTGGGTTTGGCTTTTGGGGGCTTAGGCTTTGCAAAACCTCAGGCCGAGCCGTGGGCCAAAGCCGCGGCTCGGCTTGGGCTCAACGACGGCTTTCGAAAACAAAATGACTCAAAATTCAATAAAGTAGCACTCGAGTCCTACAGTACTTCGTCGTCATCTGCTGAATCAACATCAGACTCTTCCTCCTCTAAAATCAGTGTATCCCACCCCTCATCATCTGCTGGCTCGACTTCTAACCCATCAGGCTCGTGTTCGGAATCCTCACTTACTTCTTCTGTAAGGGATGAGGGACCAGGCTCCCGAAATATAAGTTCGTTACGAAGAGAACACTTTACGCATTGTAAAGCCTCGACGATGTCTCCTTTCAGCCGATTACGCCGCTTGGTAATCGTGATGCCTCCTTGCGAGAAAGCTCGCTCGCTCGAGACAGATGCTGCCATGATGGATAAGTAATCCCTTGCCAGCGAAGCCCACACCGGATACCTTAGGGCATTGATCTTAACCGAAACAACAGTCAGCATCGAGCGAGTAGCAAGTGAAAGTGACTTACACCCCACCACTGAATAGTGGTCATACCTGCCGAGGGAGCGGCCTCAATGGTTTCGATATAACTGGTGAACTCAGCCCTCCATGGTTTCGATGGATCCCCGATGGACGCAGCACCTAATTCTGCCTCGGAGTCATCTTCGGAGTCGCTCTGAACTTCCCGAATAAGTTTCTTGAGGCCGCCAACCTTGCTTTTCGTAGTTGCAGGCTGCGACAATGCAAGTGACTGATTGAGCTCATTGTAGCGTTGTTCAAATACGTTCTCGGCACAAGCAAGCACGTCATGGAGCAAATTCGATGGCCAGTGCTTTTTGAAGTATGCGAGTTTGGATGTCGGATCAAGTACTGGTTTGGTATGTTAGAGTCGGGATGATTAGAATAGAAAATGACGAACACATGGCAATAACATAGGCAGCGGTGTCTGTAGTTTTCTCATAATATTCGTCTAGCTTCTCTGCTGCTGCCTTGAGTGCACCGGCAAACCGAATATACTTGGGCCTGTCCGCTCGCGAAGACCATGATTTGCGAAGTGCTTCCAGTGCAGGAATTGCAAGATGGAGAGTTGATCCTCGATCGGACGAGAAAGCTTGCTGTGCCACATCGGCATATGAAAGAAGGTCCGTGAACCGGCCAACCCGTGTCCACTCAGCAGACGTCAATTGCAGAAAGTCGATTTTAGCACGCTTCGATAGATTTTGCTCTTGGCGTCCCATTTCATACACGAACGTATCGACATGCTGTAATGGCAAGTCAGAGTAAGAACAAAAAGGTGTGGTGGTGTATCATACCTGCTTGTTGCAATCGGCACGATTAAGCATAATGTAAGTCGAAGACCAGCGGACCTTCATATCAATTAGTAGTTGTGTTGGCAAAGAGACACCTGCTTTCGTCTGAACAGTTCTATATAGCTCTTTCCGTTTCGCCGAGGAACGTTCTTTGACACAGATACTGCGGACCAGACCAATCTCGTCACGATCGACCCTCTGAGCTAGATCCGGTTCGTGAGCATGCGGGTTATGAGGGTCGTAGTGGGGTGCCTTGCTATAGGTACTGATGAGTCGTTGCGTGCCGAGATTAATGACATGCGCTAAACAACTGTCAGGCTTGTTAGCAGTTCCATCAACCAAATCGAAAATACCAATACTTACTTTATCTTGCGTTGACGCCAAGGGAAATCTTTGTGGTACATCGCCTCGTACAACTTCGAGAATTCCTGCAGCATGGTACTATTGTTTGCTGCGTTGTCACATGTGACGTGGCCGATCTAGGTCAAGATATCAGCACAGTCATTGAGGAGGTGGAAATTTTACTGACTTTGTGTGCGACACCGACACGATCGAGCACCTTGAATAATGCACCACCTAGGCGCTGGCCATTATGGGCGTTATTGAGCCGAGTGAAGCCAAGTAATGCGTTCCCAGGTACCCATTGCATCGGATCATTTTCTTCGATCCAGTGGCCAGTGACGGCAAAATAACCATCTGAGTTATCGGCCTGCCACGCGTCACATGTGATATTGATTGCACCGCTGACGGATTGGCTCTAAAATCATGTCAGATACGAGTAGATATTGTGAAGAATGGTACATACGTTCAATTTCTTCTGGAGTTTGGTCAAATGGTCCTTGAAAACACGTATGATTTCAGCGCGCGTGGCCTTTCGGCCTGGAATCTTGACACCCTGTGTAGCACGCGAGGCGACATCTATCATTTCTCTGAACTTAGGGTGTTCAAGAGCCTGTATGGGCTAAATTCCGTTAGTTTACAGTCCACAATATCAATACAAATGAATCTTACCTGATCTGTGGCGACAAGCCACTCAATTGCAGCTTTTCTAAAATTCTGGTGGGTGTAAGGGATGGTGCGCTCCGACAATTTGCGCTCGGTCAAGTGCGCGTCAATCATTTGCTGTGCTTGTGCGGCTTTCTTCTTCTCGGCTGCGATGTCACCCGGCAATTTAGATGTGAAGGCGTTGGCCTTGGCCCATGTACGGTATTTTCCCTATGGACATTTAGATCTAGTACATCAACGAATAAATAAATGTGAACATACAGCGAATTTGGCTTCTGCATGACGGCGGAGGGTTGACGTCTCGTTTACAATGGTACATTGAGCCCTAGTAGTAGCAAATATGTAGTGTTAGTGATGTAAAGACATATACAAATGATATGACAACGTACGGACAAACTTTGCACTTTCGATATTTTTTCACCTTGCCGTTAGCGTGAGTGCACTCAAACGGTTGACTGAAGAATTGGTCGATGTCGCGAGTTCTATCCTCGCGTGTGGGAGATTCATCGATGATGGGCTGGACATCAATATCTGCAAGAATACCGTCTTCGTCAACATCTTCTTGAGCTTTAGCAGCTTTCTTGCGACGGACTCGTTTGCCTGACGACGCTAGGTCAGGAAGGTACATTATCTTGCAGATAGACTTACACTTTGGATTCGTCCGTGCATCTTCAAGTTTGTCATCACCGGATATCTCATCTTCATCGATTTCTTCGACACGTGCCCTTTTTCTGGTGGTTTCTGGTGCGGTGGCATCGACGTTCGGTGCAGGAGCAGACGGGATGGGTGCTCGTGGTGGTTCAGCGGCCGGAGGATGGGTGTCGTCGGTGGTGCGCTTCAACGCCTCTGCAGCACGAAAGGCGTTGATGGCTCTTCTTTGAGAGGGGAGAGCTGCCTTCTCGGAGTGCTCCAGGAGTGCAGCGGTTGGTTTGACTTTGCGCACTCGACGCCCTACTACACATGGCTCCTCGTGACTGTCTGTATGGACCGTTCCGACCATTAGATTTTTTCAAGTTAGAGCAAGGGTAGCGACATACCAGTACCATAGCCATGAATACCCTTTATCCCACTACAAAGGATCAAGATCGTGATGAAAAGGTACACTGAGCATAAAGCCGCGGCATGCCAGTTGCGGGTTGCTTACATAATTATGCCCATAACGGACCAAACGTTTGTCTACTCTATCTCAACCTTCAACCGCCATGTCCGAGATGTTCACCCTGTATTGCTGGATACGAGGCACAGAAATTCACGAACATTTCAGTTTGAAAATTTCACAAACTGAAACTGTCCATACTTTGAAGACGATGATAAAGGACTATCAGGCTCTTGAGATGCCTGCATCTGTGTTGCGGTTGTACAAGCCAAGTCTTCCGGTGGCTGAACCATTCGAGGCGAGTCTGGGCAATGTGAGGCTGTCTGAGCTTGGGAAACCTTTGCTCCCGTCGTATGATATATCACGCTTGTTCGACGAACCACCTCCAAAACATCACATTCATATCATAGTTGGTATGTAGTGGCTGCGATACGAGCTTGGCCATTCAACTGATTAACTTAATTCTAATCCTCTAGATGCACCACAACTCCCCATTTATTGCTGGTTGCGAGGCAGCACTGGGGAGGAGGGATTTGACATCTCAATCAGCTCAAATGCGTCAATTGGAGCCCTCAAAGATCGCATCAAGGAGGACGAGTCAAGACTTAAAAATGTAGACAAAAGTCGCATTAGCTTATTCAGAATTTCTGGATCGGAAGACGACCTTCGGGAGAGTCTGGATACAATCAATGCGGGTCACTTGCTCGAGGTGACAAAAGCATTGTATATATACAATTATTTCCTGTGCGTGCCAGTTCTCGAGCAACTCCGGATTGTAGTCCAAGTCTACTCCGAAAACAATAGTGAGTCGACATATTATTTCACAGAATTGAATTTCAGCTGATTTATGGATCGCAGGGTCGACGAATCCTCCTCAATCTGTGCACCGCATCTCCACAGGAGAGAACGCAATCCAAATGGCACGGGAATCCTTCCTTACCCATACCGATAACCATTTCTTAAAAGGAATCGGAAACAAACGATCGCAATCTCCTTCTGAGACCTCCCAACCTTCTTCGTTTCGTGACCGACAGAAGGACTCAAAGATACAGATAGCCTGTGGTCGCCCTCGGGAGGTCGAGGAAACAATTCCTGTCATGTTGCTGCATCCAGCCTTCGGCCAATTTATCGACGAAAGCCAAACTCACATAGCGACCGACGAAGACAACCATTTCATCGGCAAACTGGCCCATGCGATGTCAACACTGTATGAGAATGAAGGCGAGCGAGTAGATGCTGCCTATTTAAGTTGTAACGATGCGCATGCAAAAGTGAACAATTCCTCGTCGTCAAGTGGATGCCTGTTCGTATCGTCTGAATGATGGAAATCGAGTGCCTGCGCGAGAGCGGCGTTTTCCACGCTGCCGGTAAGGAAAAGTTTTGATAGCTACTATGAACAGGAGAAAACCAGAAACCGAAGGAATAGGTTACATGCTTGGCTTTGTTAGGAGTGGAAGCTTATCGTTGCCCCATACATGGTAGACTGGTGACCAGCCCGTCTAATGAGGCAAACATCACCACACCCTGCCCAAGGCAGTCCCATCACAGCATGCGTTGTACCGAAAATCAGGCGGTGCTGGTGATGTTTAGCTTTGTTAATAATTGAAGCTGTTGTCAAATAAATGACTAAGTACGACCAAACACTGGCTACTAACAGGAGTCTTTGAACGGACAATACATACAAATCCCCAAAAAAATCTTATGGATGTTCAAGAAATTTGTATGCACATGGACTAGGTGTCTCGACATGTTTCTCTATTAAATGTACATTGGAACACCCAATAACTAATATGAGTACCACAGCGAAACTTGGAATAAAAACGAATTGACTTGTCAAGAAAAATGTCCCATACAAACTTAGAATAAAATAGAGAAAATTTGAACATGTCAGATGAAATACAAAAAGTTAGAGCTAAACCCGATAGCCTTCGTAATCTCGACAACGCTAGCACCACACTTGCGAAAAGCTAGTCAAATTTACTCCAAACTTGGTTTTCCTGATGCTTCTCTCGCTCCCTGCAGTGCCCAACAAGTGTTAATGGCATCGAACATTTCCCGTGCTACACACTGTTGCTAGTTGACACATGCACGCGCTCCTGAAAGGTGATTGAAGTCATCGCAATTGCTGCGTCGTTGTTGGCTACGAGCTTAGCGTGATGTTCTCGAACGCTAAGGATCAGGCCGGGGCCTTAATCCAATAGGTCGTCTTCCTCATCCTCTCTCCCAAGTCCTCGGTTGAGAGGCCATCGAGCTATATTATCGTAAGGATGCAAAAATATGGTATGTGAGGGTAGTGCAACTCTGATGCAAATCAATACAGAATGTACCGTACTAAATTCATCATACGGTTGATGCACCGGTGTTGCACTGGTATCTGGTATAGCTTGATGTGTGTGTGTGTGGTTGAAGTCAAACTAGGTCATGCATACTTACGGGCTTGCAGCCACGAGATGAGTTATATGTTTGGCTTTGTTAGGAGTGGAAGCTTAACGTTGCCCATACATAGTAGTACCTCGCTCGCCCTCAGTCCGTATGGGACTGGCGTAAACGCTGAAGCCGAGGCCCGGTACTATATTTTGGATGATCTGGTAATTGTAGGAGTCGGAATGAACGAGGGGGCAGGTAAATGCTCTGAAGACCCATGTATGCATGCAGCCTGAGGCACCCTACTAAGTCTACGATCCCAGTACCGCCAATATTTGTTCACTAGAAGTCACAATACTAATGCAATTGATCACAGTTATAATCCATCTGAGGGGATCACACAACGGCGCACATCTTTAGTTCACCCCTGAGCATAGCTACCGACTCCATGGTTCTGTCTGGCTGTGCAGTAGTGTGGCCCCACAGCACAACGAGCGCCTGCTCATCCTTCAACTGCATCCCACAACCACCCAGCGAGCTTTCCATAGCAGAATAGATCGAGACATCCATCCGCAGCTTCACACTCTCCATCAATCAACAGCTTGACTTTTCTGCGACCTAAGTCTTGTCACAACTTACAAGCTTTGTTTTAAATCTTCGTATGTCGTCCCTCCGGATAACTATTGCCAAGATTATTTCTAACCACACCCTTGAATCAAACTAGCACTTTCAGTGGATTCATTGCATATCACAACCTTCGTCAATGAGTGACGATCAATGTCAGTACTTCCATCTCTTATCTCTCGCATGCTCTCCGACCTCTTTGACAGTCCTTCAAGGAACTTGGGTGAAGCTGTCAGAGGTCGCTGTCAAGGGTGCTCAATATAACTCCCATGAACGTCAGCCCCACCCAAAATGTTTGCAAGGGACCCGGGTGGATCTTCTCAAAGACATCCACGGATTCCAAGACGACACAGAGAAGAATCAGCTCGTTTGGCTGCATGGCACCGCAGGCGTTAGAAAGTCTGCTGTTGCGTTCACTGTAGCTGAGAGGATGAGAGGTCTAAAAGTGACAGAAGAGACGAACGTCGAAAGGCGGCTAGCAGGGACGTTCTTTTTCTCGCGCAAGCACACGAAGCGTTGCACGACTGGATTATTTTTTGTGACACCTTTCTACCAGCTTGCCAGTGATTTCCTCAATGCAGGCTTGAAAACGAAGAAATTTTGATTTTGCAGTCGAACGACGGGCGTAAGAAGCTCCGGATCAAGTTCATTTGATTTGCCAAGCTTCGTTCAGTTTCGTGCCGGTATCTTCAGGGTAAAAATACGGCAGTGGGCGAACTCGAGGATTCATCATTTCCTTCAAAGGGCACTGAGAATGTAATTGATCTCGCGGCGTCTATGATACTCGAATGTTGTAAAATTGACGGCATCAGCTGAATAAGTCTAAGCTTGACATTTGTTATGTGAAGTATTTGTGACACGTACCTTAGTCTTGACAATAAATATTGCCGCGGATGCAAGAAGGTACTTGATCACTGAGAAGTGAACGGCGAAAAAAAAACGGAATTCTAACAATTAATGCATGGCCCCTGCTCATCCATGTAGTGCCTGGTCAGACTCAGCATAAGATTTACAGAGGAGTGATGCTTTATTGATGGAAATCAGGGCAGCAAAGCGGTAGAGTGCTTGACTACCCTGGCCTGACTTCGCCTTGGCAGGAGAAGCCAAGTCACCACGCATATATCTGAATGACTCCAGATCACACACACCGCCCTTGCCAGGGAGGTATTGCAAGATTTAGCGATATATCGATTACCTGGAAAGATGGAACTGCACGGCATCAGTGTTCATCGGGCAGCGCCACCTCGCTAAAAAAAAAATAGACTTGAATATACGAATGTAAGAGTGCTGTGTTTCCTGCCCAGACCTGTCAGTCTGGGACTGCCTTGCCTTGACAAGAAAGGAGGATGTTGGATGCAGACGAGCCTGAATGACTCCAGAACGCGCCTCCTTTGACAGGGAGGTGTCCACAATACTGCGCCACTGGATGCAGTACGATATGGTTGAACATTGAACGTTGAACGTTGGGCAAACAATTAAGTACACAAATCCTCAAGCCAAACACAACCACACATGAAAATTGTGGCGGTCCCGGTTCCTTCCGAGTTAAGAAAAAGGTTTGTTTGTCGCTGTACCTACCATTTTTAAATTCCTGTGTTTAATTATTAAATTTTAACGCCTGGTTACGTTGTACTGATCGGGTTTCCGGTACCCTGTTATCACTCGGACCTTACTCGGCTCCGTCACTCCCTGAAGGCACAAGGTACCGACATCCCTCACATAATTCACAACGAAAAGACCCCAGACTCCTCCTAACCTCTTCGGTTCAGTTTACTTGTGATGGCATCACCCAGCTGTATATGATCCCTCCCTTCTCCTTCCTTCCCTTCTGTTCACGTCCCTCCCTTCCTTCTGCTCACGTCCCTCCGCGACCTACTCACTCCTCATCGACACTTACATCAGAGATTCCGCGCAGCGCGAATACCTCTTTCACGTCACTCCGCGGCCTTCGCTGCCGTCGAAGGCACCTTCTTCTCTGGTTCCTTCGCGTCCATCTTCTGGCTCAGGAAACGCGGTCTCATGCCTGGTCTTACGTTCTCTAACGAGCTCATCAGCCGTGATGAGTGCACGCACACCGATTTTGCTTGCTTGCTCTTTAGCCACCTCGGTACGTCATTACCATTATTTTGTCCACCTTATGCTGACTGTCTCCAGATGCTCTCCCTGTCGGCCTCATTGGCATGAATGCCAAGCTCACGCGCCAGTACATCGAGTTCGTCGCAGACCGCTTGTTGGTGTTGCTAGGTAACGACGAGGTGTACAATTATCAGTAGCCTCGTTTGTAATATCATTATGAATGCATCTTGCTTTTAATCTCGTTGGGGAGACGGCTCAGTGATTGTCGGTAGCTCTGATCATCGTGACCGACAGTGATGAAAGTGTATAGGTTAGCACCATCATCAAGACGGGCGAAAATGAGTATATGCTTATAGACTACCTCTCCACATTCTGAATATGTACATGATCCTGTAACTAACTTTGTCATCGTCTATGCTTATAGACCACCTCTCTCCGCACCCTCCAATGATGTGTAACCTCAACGCGGTCGGAATAAACACACGTCGGCAACCATCACACTTCTCCAGAAGACCATCAGCATCAAACTCGTCTATACCCCTACCAGCTGCAAGTGTATACAAGTGATCTTGCTGATTAGGAGACAGGATGGGGCCTTCCCGGACCATGGGTAAGTTGGGAGTATGTTTGGGAGGGACTACTACGAGGGCATCAGGCTCAACGTGTTGCACTGGGTGTTGCACACGGCCGAGCAACTGATCTCTCGCAGTAGGAAAGACAGCTGTAGATAAATTCACGTGAATTAATGAAAGACAAATGAGTGAAAAAAAAACACACCATGATGACGACGATTACTATTAATGTGACCAGGAATGGCAGAGACCATACGAGACCATGTTTGGGGAGGATAAATGGACCGGTGGGCGCCAAGATAGTCTGCAAAGTATGGCACGATTTCCGCGTGACGGAGAGGTGAACTCAGCCGTCGAAGTTCAAACCTGGTTACCAAAACTGCAGTGTTGGTGGCAGCTAGATACACTAAATGACGCAAATGAGCACTTCAACACAAACTGAAAAGTACAACATACCAGGCCAATCCTCGTAGGTTGAAATATGGCATGCGGTGTGACATGTCTCATTGAGATTAACTGTGAACCGAGTAAGGGAGAGATAGAGGTTGTTGAAAGGTTCAAAGACTTACTGGAAAAACCGCACTTGTTAGTGTGGAAATAGCACACAGCTTTAGTAAATCCGTTCGCTGTCCGGACAAAACGGACGGGAGTCGAGCGTTCCTCCACGGCACTGCAGAAACACTCCCAAGAAGTGCGCCTACGTCGCAAAAATTGTGCAATGCCCGAGGGCGTTACACGAGTTCTAGTTGTGCAGGAGACTGGACTAAAATGGACGAAATGTTAGCATGATATCTGAATAGGTTAAATCAGACGTACTAAGCAATTTCAACGCACTGGTATTGCTTGTATATTGAAGTGAGAAGAGGCAGAAAATACAATTCAATGGCACTTTACCTTTTTCTATCATCCGGCCCTCTTCGCTTCCAACGGACATTCTTCAAGCGAAGACGTTGTCCAATCGAATGTCCGTGGAATATATTGGACGGTCGTAGAACAAGTTTTAGGCTGTCGCAATAATTTGGGGGAAACCTTGTTTGAGGGTGACCCCAGCTAATTGGTCTGTTGAAACCCATGGGAAGGACTTTTTTGACGGCTTGGGGTATGTTCATAGAGTTGCCGAGTGAAGACCAGCCTGTTATGCGCTCTGTGAGTGGTGGAGAGAATCGGAAAAGTGCAAACTGCGTGAGAAACAGTTTACACATCAGGACCTAAAACGGAAGTTCCCCCCTGAACGGTGAAGACGTGCAGAATACGAGCCTGAGAGTGTGTGATATATACCTTCAACCATGCCACCAGATGTGCCCCAATGGATCTCTCAGAGGATCAACTTTTTGCTGTCCAACGTGCCCAATCCATCCTTAGTGACACTGGACTACGGTCACCATCTGATCTTGATTACTCACCAGTTACTAGCACCCGATCCTTGACCCCTACAACTTCGAACACATCTCCTGCCGTATCTCCTGCCATATCATCATTCACATCATTACCCAGCACTGAGCCCTCTCCGATCGTTCAAGCTTCCAACTACATTCCACCCCCTGCGCACCACTTCACTGCAAACGAAATCTCACGAAATGCTCACCGTATCAACCGGTAGACAACAGTCAATGCCATAGTCGAGCACCCTTGTGGGGCAATTGTAGAGTATCCTGAGACTGGATCAGTCATGGGTCAAGCAGTTGCACACATCTTTCCGATATCTGTGAACTGCAATACTCACGAATTTGACAATCCTAAAGCTTCATTCCAGTACTCGTTGGGTGATGGACATGGAGGCCGGAAGAACGTTCTCTGCCATTTGCTTCGAGATAGTTGATGGCAAACCAGTTAAGTGCAACAGAATCTCAACGTCTTGTAAGTTTCGTCAATCTACGTGGTACGCATCTCTCAGTGACACTCGCCGATATGCTCAGGTAAGGGCCTCAAGGCATGTTCTGCAAACACCGATGCGTTCAATACTACCCATTCATACACCCACCGGGCACACATTAGCCAACTTATCACTCCTACCAGAGCATTTTCTCCTGCTGATGATACAGCAGAAAGGGAAGTTTTCACCAAGACCTTTGCATTTTTCTGCGCACTTCAAGCACACGGCTGTACTTTCCGGACCAGCACCGAGTTTGCGGATTTCAACTTCGACTCTCGAGAATGACTTGGAAGATTCAAACATCAACCCCAGCGACTATGAACATGATTCTGTGACTCCCGCCGTATCTTCACGCTCTCCGACATCTTGTTCAGGCAACCTTATCATGCGCACTGATAAATACAATCAACGGCTCATCCAGTAAGTAATTATATTGTCGCCATCATTCTAATATTTACTAATTCAATCACCATTGCTGTAGATGTGAACATCGTTCGCCCGCTGACCGAGCACATCTCATCCTTTGGAACCTTCAAGAATTCAATGTTAACTATCTTCAAGCATTACTTGCCCATGATATCGCAGCAATTGCCACTCACGAAGAACATGCGGAGTGTCATGGTTACGGGCCACTAGTGCCTTGCGATTTTGTCGCTTCGCCAGTCGAGCACAAGCAAACTTGTGGTGGGGCGATTTTTTTCAAACTCCCTGTCTCTCAGCTGATGTCGTGTTTACTTGTTGGCACAGGAACTCAGCTGGCGTATTGGAACGTGGTTATCTCCTTAAATGGGAGCACGACTGCCAGTCAAAATTCGACATATTTGTCCCTGTCGACCGAGTCGATGTACCCCGCATCGTCATCATGTGTCGCAACCCACACTCTCACCCACCACCCGCTCCCGTCAAAACACCACCTCCGCTCGTTGATTTGTTCAGGTTGCTGCTCTTGGACATGGATTGGGAACTTGCCGATGCAACTCCGAGACGAATTCTATGTGACTCTGGATTCATGCGGGGGCTCCGTACGGCTTTGGGTTGGACGTCGGACCGCAGTCCATCTCTTGCCGACCTTCACCCGTCCCTAGCGAATCTCGATCATGTGCACCGGCTCATGTATAAATTTCGTCGTGACAAGTATCCAATGGGGACCGGTTTTCAAGGTGCGAAACTGCTCGTCGAGAAGGAGAAGGAGCTTCCACGTCATGCACACTATGTTCGCTGTGCAGAAACGCACGCACGCCGTGTGTCAATTGACACTTCATTCAAGCGCTTGCACGGCTGGCAAGAATTTGAGATTGAAGCATGGGACAACAACCATATGCGATGTAGGTTGGTTTGACTTTGCGCACTGGACGCCCTACTACACGTGGCTCGTCGTCACTGTCTGTATGGACCGTTCCGACCATTAGATTTTTTCAAGTTAGAGCAAGGGTAGCGACGTACCAGTACCATAGCCATGAATACCCTTTATCCCACTACAAAGGATCAAGATTCGTGATGAAAAGGTACACTTCGAACACAAAGCAACATGAGATAGAGTAACATCGACGGTGCGAAGCACAAAGATGGGCAACAACTCACCTTTGTTTCTGACATATGAAGTGTACCCGGCCCAGAATATCGTATTCTGGCGGTTTGAACAGCACAGGACAGCTCCTGAAATATCTCAGCTTGCTCAATGCTCAGCAAGATGTGACATCTAATTATGGTGTTCGTTTCGAGCGGATTGCGATCTTGCGTTGACGCGTGAAACCGTGCCTTTGTAAGCGGTCACATGTAGATTCGCCATATGTGTGCTTCGATTGTATTGAAGCACACATCAGACTCTGCACCAGTCAAAAGGACTCGACTTGAGAATCGGCGCCTCATTCCCTTCTTCTTCTCTGCGCCCATCTCCTTTTGCCTGTCGCTCTCCCATTATTTCGCACCCACCCACCTCACTTTCTGTAACTTCTAGTGTGTTTGGTCTGGATCAGTGTTTCCTTTGGACCCGTCGGTCTGCTACGCACTTTTCGGACTCTACACGCTCCGAAGGTTTGTCTTTGTCGATCCCGAATCACTCCGAGCACAAGCTGCTTTTCTTCGGACTTCGCGGGAGCCACGCGCCTCGCCCAGACCCTGCCTTCCTGCACTGGTCTGGCAAAACCAGACCTTCCCACACACAAAACGAATTAAAACTAAACAGCCTCCACTTTGATTCGTTTATCTAAGACTAGAGCACCTTACTGATCTCGCCTCATCCCTTCAGAAACATCTTTTCTCTTACATCACACGTTTGTACTTCATATTCGCTCACGCGCGAGTATTCGGAATTTCTGATCATCATCAATTCCGCAAGTGTCTCTATCTCTACGCCAGCCTCGCTGCTTACATATTAGACTACTCGCGACGAATATTACATCTCCCTTCCTCCCCTCATCTACTAGACCTCGCGGGAATACAACGGTATACAAGTGTGCCGTTAAAGGTAAGCGAGGCCGAGTTTTGAAAAACACGTACTGCAATCTCATATGCAACATAAGTAATAGTATTGCGACCCATTGCCAGCTCCCAGCGGTGTCCAAGTGTGACAGAAGTCACACGTCAAAACAAAGGAACAAACAACAATTTAAGAACGAGACTATAAAGTCATTTGCAACACACCGTAATGCCAAACGAAAAACCCCCATCTTTAAAAGCCTGCAGCCAGAAATCGTCGCTAGTGAGAAAGCACGAGAAGAACCAATGCCAATCCTTGCGTCCCGTCAGCATCTCGATTCGTCGGCTACTAATCTTCCTCGATCTGGTGCGCAGTCACCAGAAAGGGAGCTTACAAGAGAGCAGAGGAGAAAAAAAAAGCTAGCACTAAGGTCAGCCGCTCTTAAGGCTAGATGTCAATCAGACGGGCATGAGGTAGTAGCACCCCAAACAGAGACGGTTGCTTCACGAGCACCATCATCGCCTCCCACTGATGTGGGGTCGCCACCACAAGGACCCTCCAACGAGCGCACAGGCTCTGGTCCTGAACAGACCAATTCATCGTCATCCAACGGGGCAACCCCGGTGTCGGTGAACACGTCCTCACAGCCTCCTGCAAACGGTCCGGCACGCAATCATGGACCGCTGGCCATGAAGGCTGGAATGACTACGCAAGGGGTGAGTTTCGTGTCTTTAGAGAAGTTCACCACGAGTTCATTCAAAATCTGTTTCTAGGGAGATGAGTTTATACCAATCAGGAAGATTGAGCCGGGACTGGGATTCTTCAACGTCATTGGTGTAGTTACGTCAACCAAGCCTTTGGCACGAACGCGCTCACAAGGTGGGATTCGGTCAGCGTTTATCGTTGGATCATTGTTCATCGTGGTACTAGAGTGGTCCCGTAATTTCTCCATCGTCGACCCATCCTGCATGGAAGACGATGTAAATGTCGTGACTTATAATTTTACGGTCAATTGCTTCCAGAAGAAACACATGGAGTGGCTCCCTCAGGCTGAAGTTGGCGATATAGTTCTCTTTCGGAGGCTGAAGGTATTGATCAATCCCTTGCACCGCTTTATACTCACTCACGATCTTTGCCCAGACCTCCACGTTCCAGGGCCGTCTCAATGGCATAGGGTATTGGGATAAATTGCGCTGGGCCACCTATGATACCCAAACCCGGCGTTTTCGTGATCCTGACAAGAATGGTGCCCCGCATTCCGAGGCATTGGACCAAGGATCTGGGTATTCATACTCACCTTACTACAGGGCGAGTGAGCAAGGCAAAGAAGCGGAGTACTGTGCTCAGCTTTCCGACTGGTGGCAAGCGAAACGCACGAAAGAACAAGGTATCACAACCGTGCAATATGCTGCACGCCCTTCGCGAGAGCACCGCCTCATCTCTGCGGTCAACCCGGACACCTCTCCTCAAGATTATTTCGACTGCACCGTCGAAGTGAGTCTGCAGACGACCCATCATAAATGTGAAGCTGAAGGAAGCCTAGATTTTGTATATCTATGAACATACCAGTGGGCCTCACACCGTGTATGTGACCGACTACACCGTGAACCCTGACACCAATCCGCCACAAGCAAGCTGGTGCTCGCCGGAACTGTTATCATACGTTTTCAAAATGGAGATGTGGGATGACGCGGGGCTCCTCGCAAAGACGATGCAGCCCGGAGAGTTCTGGAGCCTCCCAAACGCACGCCTGATGACAGATTCCTATCTTCATTTTCATGGTAAATTGGTGGAAACACATAAGTCAAAAAAGCTTGACGAGGTGGAACACGGCGAGAACTTGCATTTCCGTGCATTGTTAGAGTAAGTGGCGCTGTTGGCTTGACAAAACTATCGCTCATCGCGTATTCTCCAGGCGGAAAAAGAAGTTTGAGCAGGGGGGAGGGGCGTCCGGCTCTTCTGCACAATTCGACACCAAGTTGATTGAAGATGTTGACGGAGAAGTAGCGTTCCTCCACTGCACGGTTGAGGTGGGTCCGATAAACACTTTGTGTGCTTCACTTCATGACACGTTCCATAGCTTCTTCACGTTGATCTTGCCTCTGCGGAAGAGCCAGTTGTTTACGTGACTGACTACACGTTCAATTCCGACCTCATCAACCCGGCGGAGGGAGTGCCCTGGGCCCTTGGCCTCGACCGTCGCATCGTCATGATTGTCCTGGAGGGCGGGCAGAGGGGGAGGGCTCGTGACCTTCAACCAGGCGCGATATATAGAATCAAGAATTTGGGCTTGATCAGGAGGTCAGGTGTCAGGGGTGCCTTCGGGCGTCTAAGGGGCGATGAACGACTGATCATTGCAACCAATGATCGCGATAAAGAAGAGGAAGCTCTTTTCAAGTACGTGTTGTCGGGGTTGTTGACATTTTGCTTGTCGTTAACACTCCCACGACAGACGCAAGGAGACGTGGAAATTAGAAATGAAACGAGACGGGGTGTCCATCGAACCAGCATTCAATTCCACTGCAAAATCACTCCCTCCTACTCCTGAGACATCAGAGGATCTCACTCTGAAGCAAGTTATCGCCAGCACCGTCTGTCCAAACACATTCACAGTCGTTGCGCGGGTGTTCGATTTTTATCCCTTCGACCTGAAGCAAGCCACGTACCTGCGGTGCACGAAGTGTCATACCAAGTTAGTTCAAGCCAATTCTTTCCCTAGGCGATGCTAATATGTTCCGCAGCTTACCACGGGCCTGCAAACGTTGCGTCAACTGCGATGACATGCTCGATATGCATTGCAAATGGTTCTACACCCTGCTTTTCATGTTGGAAGATGATGAAGGAGACAAAATCACCATTTCTGCCTGCAACAAAGAGGTAAGTTTCGTGCCTCATTTCATGCATCATACCAGGCTCTGAGCAGCTGCAAAGTGTAAACTACTGTCCGGATTGCCTCCTGTCGACTTGGAAGCGGATAAAGATGCTTTCGGTCGATTCGTAGCTCGCGTCCAACCCGTGATTGGCAACCTCGGGCAAGTGCATGGCGCACGTTTGAAGCAGAAGGCCCTGCCAGTCATTTCCCCGAAGATGCGTTTCATCGTCGAGAGCTGGATCGCGAAAGATGAACGATGGTATGGGCTCCTGGAGTGTACTCCACTTTGATCTTTCCTTGGACAAATGGACTCCCTGATTGAGCCTAGAATATGTGTAATCGGTTGATAATATCTACATATGTATAGACGGAGCGATTTCGTATTTCGTGTCACCTCCATGTGCGCGCGCCACTTCAGCTCCACTAGCATCACTTTCTTCAACCTCCTTTTCATTTCAACCTCCTCATTCTCCTTGAACATCCCAATGGCTTCTGCGTGCTCGATTCGCTGCTTTTACCCAGATGATCATCCTCGCATGACAAAAACTCTGGTGCCTACTGCTGACAAGCATGTCATCGTTCAAGCTTCGAGGAAGTATTACAGACCTTCATCACAAGTGGTGTGTCATTAGCGTGCATGATATCACTCTAGGTCCTTCAACTGGTGTCGTCGAAACGAAGAATGGGTGACCCCATGTACATCAACTTCGCAGACACAGTAGGGGAAGGCTGCTCAGGCGCCCGATAATCTCTCTAGCTCATCAGACATATCATATCAACAATATCAACGATGCCATTGACTTCCTCTTTCCTTCTCACGTTCTCGCTGACCCCACAGCTTGCCTGCAGCGCGCATTCCTCTCTCCACGAAATGTATTCGTGGACGAGCATCAGTGAACACCTGAGTCCTTGATATTGTTGCTATGGGAATTACATGAGGGCCCAATTATTTTACTGCCAAAGATGACCATGTATAAAATGAGACATTTGAGTTGTCCATAGCTTGTCATGTATACTTACAACTATAGACCAGCAAGGGGAGTTCATGACAAAGTTGTAACATGCCGCCATCACAACTAGCAAGGGATGAGAGTGCACTTGCAGCGTGTTGTAGAAGCTTACAACAACTGAAATGAAAAAACGGATCATTTCCCCCCCCCCTTCAAATTACCGTCCCTAATGATGCCCACCCCGTTAATTATGTCTACGTTGCTATTCAACCACTTGTCCCTATAGAATTGATATATCACTCCCTAGAATCATAGGGCATTACTGATACATGAATTCCTAAGGCCCATAGATGGGAGGATCCTGTTAGGACATTCCTATAATAATCTCACACCCCTAACTGTCGCATTTTTGGCCACCAACTGTGGGAACTAGGGCCTTTCTCCGCATTAATTCTTTTGAGTGTCCCACAGCCAGGGTTAGACGGTGCTCGTATTAATGGTTCTTCCCGCGTAGCTTGATTGCTTGCTGGTTCTTTTCGCTATTATGGTTTCCTGGTTCTGAAGATTTTTTGTATACCGCATCATCAAAGCAATTACTCGTATTCTCCATCTCTCAAAAGTCGACTTTCCCTACCCGTAATTTCCTTGTACTTTCGTTGTCCGGATCGGTCTCTTTACACCTCTGCTTTCTCTCTGGATTCTTTTGCTTCAACCATTTTATACATATCATAGGCCTGATTGACTATGTAAATATATGCTGCTTGATGCACCATAGGTTTTGGGACGGTACTTCGCGTCGTTTATAATAGGTTTTGCCAAACAAACTTGGGATCCTAGTGGGATTGAGATATTGAGACGCGTCCATAAATTTTTCACATCTACTTCAACTTCCAAAAACCAGTGTTCTGGTCTGTTCACAAATGCCGAGCCCAGCTACCATCCACGCTGCGTACTTCGCGGTCGGCGCAGTAGTAGGAGGGAGTGTGGTCAGCGCTGTAGCCTCCAGGAAGAGGCAAATCCCTATAACCACCTCAGCCAACACGTCCGTCGCTCCTCCAATAATCGAAATTGGCCTGAGTGGCGGTGCGAAACTCTCGAATGCTGTTACAGCCTCTGCACTATCATCCCCGGTCTTAAAATACGGTCACCCAGGTGAATTGCGTGCTGTATGCTGATGAATTTGTTTCTCTCGCTTGAACTTGGGTTCTGAATAGGTCCTGTACCGGACCTCTTTGTTCGTAAAGCGTATACTGCTGCGTATGACCGGAGACTGAGGCACCCGGCATGGGCGAGTTGTTTTTCTATGCTCCAGCAGTTGTTGACTAACATTGCGTTCATAGACTGCCGAGCATCTCACTCTCGCATCTCTTGGAAAATCCAATCAGCAGCGTCCCTCTGGGGATGGGTCACCCGACCGCTCAAAATCGACGTTGGTGGAGGACGAGTCTCTCCCGGCGATGTTCCGCGCGAAGCTGCAGGATTACTTCCGAAGCGGGTGTGATGGTGGACATATGTGCGTACGTCGAGCTTTTCTGAGGGGGCAGATTTTGACGAGTCCGAAGGGTTCCTGCTGCAGACGCCAAGCTCTCTCAGGAGGCTATGGATGAGACGTTCTTACTGTCGAACATCGCACCTCAAGTCGGTGTTGGCATCAACCGGCATTGTAAGCAGGTGGTACAGGAGACGTCTCAAAAGTTGAATTTTGCTTTGTAGATTGGGCGTACTTGGAAGACTGGTGTAGACGCCTCACAGGGTCTTTCTCTGATGTTTGCGTCTTTACTATCCCGCTGTATCTCCCCCGAAATGATGCAGATGGTGAATTCCGCGTGGTCAGTCTAGGCTCCCCAGGATGTTATTTATCGTCATGATTCACGTTTTTTTTGTACAGACGTATGAACTTATTTGTTCCCCACCAAAGGTGCGGTCCTGACGCATTTTGCCAAAGTTGTGCTGACCTCGAGACCTTTGTCACCTTCAGCGCCAGACGTGCTAGAAATTTCTACGGGCGCGTTTGTGCTCCCAAATGCCATTATTCCTGACGATGCACCTCTGGAGGGTTTCGTCATACCAGGTATGCTCGCAAACCTTTCAATATTGGGCGCCTGACTGATGTGCTGCACTTAGTTGATGTCGTAGAACGTGCTGCTGGCCTCATTCTATTCTCAGATGCCGTAAAGGCAAACTCCAAGCACATATGCAAGAGCACGAAGTGCGATGCGGTAGTACGCAGATTTGATGATGCACAAAAGCGACCAGAGATGCGTCGGGCTATCTCTGCCCCCAAGTAGATGCAGTGGAGCACCAGATGATATATCGATGAGTAGAGTAATATACGTTAGAAATCCGACTGCATATCTTTGATGCCTAACCAGCAGTCCTCATCCACCCGGGTCTTGATCTCACCCTTGGTTAACCAAGCAAAGTCTTGTGCATGCGCTCGGTTTGGACGGACCTGACCAGCCATGATGTGTGCTTTATAGATGAAGACCACATCCTGCAGACCTGTCAGTACGAGATATGGACTACAGGCCGCAGGACAAACCTCAGCGCCGCCTGTACTGGCTGGTGATGGAGGGTGGAAGACGCCTATTGGATCGCGACTGACTATCAAAGTGTCCATATTGTTTCCACACTCGACTTCAAGTCCACGGGTCGCCGCCTGATAGGGTGAATATAAGGACAAGTGACCCAGAGAGGGATGAGGAGCTGGCTCTCATTAAGAAGGTGGACAGACGGTCCAGGGCAAAGGTCGAGTCTATTCATCTGTCAGATGGCCAAACATATGATGCCCTATTATACCTTCGGCTTCTTAAGAAGCTGCAAAGGGTCGATACCATGCAATGCCTCCTAGTCTTAATCGCGGATGCATTCTTGGGTATGATTCATCATAAATATTTTCTAACGAAATACATGACGCGTGTGTCTGTAGATCATGATGAGCGGATACCACTCTTCGCGAGAACCGTTCAATCTGATCCCGACCTCCCATATGCCCCTCTCATCAGGTACGCGTCTTTAGCGTCTCTGACCTGTTTGTAAAACGAACAGCCCTATGTCAGAACCTTGGAAGCTCAAGATGACTTTGTGCAACTCACATCCGCCCAAATACTGACCGTGCTGCTGAGGTGCGCGTGATCTGCCTTCCTCAACTTCATTATTGAGTCATTAGCGTCATGTCTGCTCAGCTCGGAATCAACTCCCCTTCAGCACCAGCACCTTCAGCCATTCCTCAAGGTCCTTTCATCGCTCGTGCAGAGCCAGTCACAAAATAAGCGTGACGTCGCAGTTCAGTGCTTAGAGTATCTTCTCGCTCGTCCAGAATGCCGCAGGGCGGTATGGGCTATTCCTGGAATATTAGCAGGGTGAGCATTTATATCATTGCTTATCAGTTCACAGCTTACCAGATTGGACAGGTTTGTCGAGATCCTTCTCCATAAGCCTGGCCCTCAGATGAGCTACCAAGTGATCTTCTGCATTTGGTTGCTTTCATTCGCTCACGCAGCACGCGGGTCCACCAGCATCCGAGTCTGCGTGCGAGTTAGACCGTCTACTAATACGCATTCATTCATTGTATGAGAAAAGAGCGTCTGACGTGATATTCCCGGGGCATCGAGGACAACTGATATCTGCGGACATCAGAGAAGCATCCACAGTCTCATACCCATTCCAGATCTCCGAGTGTCCTGTCAAGATTGTCGATGTCGTCCATATCTTCTTTTAGATGCAACCACCAGCGTATAGGTGTACCGCAAAAGTCTATATGAACCGAGAAAACCTCCGCAGAGCAGCTGATCCCGATGGTCAACAACTTGTGACTGTGAAGATTTTTATGCTCGACGTGGGGACGAAGGACACTGCGCCAAGTGCGGACATGGACGCAGTAACCATCCTAGGAATAGGAAGACAGTTGATGCTGAACATTTTGATATACCTCAGGATGACGAGGCTTGTCTAGTACTGCTGCAATGAAAGAAATCTTCAACCGCGCAACTGAAACCTTCCACCAGCAAGCGGGCAGGCTCAATTATCTCCACTAAAGCTGCCAGAGAGGAGGCACTATCAACACTTTCTTCCACCCGTCTCACCCATTGCAATAGACTATCAAAGGGTCGACTTCCCTAGCCTGCCAGACAGGTCCTGACTTCCCTTGGCAGGAGAAGTGAAGGCAGCACGCACATGTCTGAATGACTCCAGCTCACGCACCAACCTTGCAGGGAGGCCCGTCTGCAAGAGCGGGCAACATATTGCTCATCAGGACACACAAGACCACCATGTCCTCAGTGATGATTGGCCAACAACGCCTCGATAAAAAACAATTAGACAAATGAATACATGAAGACAGTGAGTGTTTCCTGCCCAATCATGTCTACCTGCCCCTTGACAGGAGAAGGGGTAGCATGCGCAGATGTCTGGATGACTCCAGGGCACACCTGACTTGTCAGGGTTGTGTCCACATCACTAGACAGCTGGACTCCGACGGCAGTGCATGACAATGTGGTGGTAGTCTGATGAGAAGTTGAAGAAAAAGTTGAACATCGAGCAAGCAAATATATACAAATGCTCCGCGCCAAACAAGCCACCACACAACCACACAGGAAAATACATCACAAGAAATGGGATTACCAAAGCGAGCACCGTCACACCCATATACGCTAGCGAAAGCCTCAGTCCCAGTCAAAAGTGGATCTTGTCGGAGCTGGGGAGATGTCGGCCAAGATTGGTGTCAGAAAAAATGCGCTGTTGTGGTCTGAGATGGCGTGATCTATGTGGGCAGAACTTGGTGGAGTTGGGACAATCTCGAGCCTCATTTTTGCCAATCTCTCCCAAGATCCGTGGATCTTCGCAAAACTTCGCTGATAATGTATCCATTGCACGGTGGATATAATAGAAACAACAATGGTATGCGAGCTACAATTTGACCGAAAGCATGAAATACAGGTGCGAGCAACGAGAGACTGTGTACGAGCAGCGGCCAGAGACTAAGCGAGTGACGACAAACTGTATGCGGGAGAAGAGAAAAACTGCATGCAAGAGTGCGAGAGACTATGCGTATGAAGAAGCAGACGGATGTGATGGACTGTGATAATACAGAAAATGATGATACTAAGCTGATCCGGAGACGACAGTGCAGAGATACTCAAATGCGAGACAGACAGACAGACTTTGGGTGATAGCGCTGACACTAATTTGATGGAGTCGCATCCGATGGCCCAGCGACATTCTTGAAAGCTGCCTGCTGGGCCTGTCGAGGCGTTAAATAGGATGCGCGCACACAACGGAAACAATTTTACCATTTTTACCAGCATCATTTTATCATTCCAAGGCTATAGAAATGAGTCAGCAACACGAGTTAGAGTAGCAGACAGAGCACAACCCTTCCGATCATCCTCGCTGAGAGAGTCCCAATGTGCCGTGAATTCCCCTACTGTCACATTACGGCCTTTGTTTTCGTCTTCGTATGCATGTGCACATAAGTTCCTAGTTGCGAGTGTTAGTGTTGCGAGTTGGAAGGCAGAAGTATTACTGATACAACTTACCTCGCAGTGTTGGATTTGCTTGGGCGTAGTATGGACTGTGGATTAACTTCGCGTTTCTTCTTCGAGTTTGGAATCTCGACGCCTGGTGCACAAACCAATTCAGTGCGCATGGGGTTGTCAGGAATAGCAGCTCCATTTTTAATCGTACTACGACAAGAGCTGGAGGTCATTTAGAGATGAGGCTAAAAACATACAACAATGCCTATCCAACAGGTAAATCAGACATACAATACTCAGTTCATGGAGGCAACATCGACAGCTCTGATTGCCAACGCCTCTTCCACTTTCAACTTCTCGAGCAAGGCATTTAGCCTCTTCCCGTCTGCATTGTTAGAATCAAGTGTCCGTAGGGCTTCGTGTACCGTTTTTACATGGATGGGCGGGATGTCGGTCAACAGTATGTTGCGGAGCTCATTGAACGAAATGCCATCGTAAATGAAATTGGTGATGGACTGTTCCACGTCCGCCAAGGAAAAGAGTGATTCTGGGATGGAGTTATCGTTTCCGGTCGACCGATCACCTTCCTCGTGCGTGGCAGTGAATTGCGAATCATCCTGATATTCACCGATGACATCAGGAGTATGATCAGGAGGGGTGTTCGATGGTGTTGTTAGCCGATCCCCCTGGTTCTTACCAGCATTCGAACTAGGAAGCATCGTGTTTGACACAGGCACCCGAGATGTTTGGACTGCAGAAAGTTGTTCGCCGTCCAAAAGAATATTGTTCCCAGTGTCAGGACTACTTCCCCTTGATGCTGCATCTGCCTGATCCACATCCATGTCGGATTGCATAACTTTAGCAGGAGGTGTTGGTTGTGGGCCGGATGAAGGGCTGGGTGAGAGCCGTTGTACATCACGTGTATGACCAGTGATGGTCAGCGTCGCACTCTTATCACCTACAATAAATGATGAACACAAATATGAGATGTGGGCACATACAACGTGTGAGAACCGTACCTTGGTGACCCTTCGTTAATGTCGAACGGTGAAAATCTGCTTTCTGCAGCGTTCTAGTCACCGTGTCTGGCTTGACCTTTCTCATAACCCAATTCCACACCCTGCGATCATTTGCATCTGGATCAGCAAATCGGTTGATGGCCTTGCGTAATTCATCGGCAGCGGCGCTGAGGTTGCTTTTCGAGTTGCGCAGGTAGACTCGCACCGCAATTTTTGCATCCAACTTGAGAAACGGGAGGTCAGGCTCGGCGCCATCTGTGAATCAGGGTATGGTATGTAGTCCCGCAGAAGTGATAATGTCATGAATCATACCTGGGCCCATGCCGTTGGCCCACCGATCCTGGTCCAAATCCAACTCATCAGCCACTACATTACTGAAGTCGTCCCATTTCATCTGGCCATCGATCAGCTGGTCGACGTGCAACGACAACCGTTGTCGTGCCTCGTCGGTGGGCAACATGTCCATAATTTCTCTCAGGAAATCTTCACGTTCGATCTCCTCATCGTCCTGCAAGCAACAGTACAAAAAGACCATGGGCTCGTAGAGGGTGAATCCTGTGAGATAACACAAGACGTGTTAGCTCAGGCAGAGACCAGAATTTATCTACGGCTGACCATCACATAGAAACTTGTCCTTTCGTTCGCTGGTAAACCGAATTAGAGGCTCGTGGAGCTCGTGCCACTTGTCTGGCAATTCCGCGTTTTCATCGTGTGTGATATCGACTTGCTCCCCCCCTGTTTTGAGCACATGGAGGGCTGTATCCACTCCTTTCTTGAACAACTCCGAGAGGTCAAGTCCGTCGTACATCCATGCATGGTCCGCCCGACCAAGCATCATCGGGCAGCTATCCGTCCAGCCCGTTTCTGAGGCCATCACAAGTTAGTGCAGATGCACACGTGCGCAACAGGAATGCTTACCGAAAAGCTTCTTGTTCCCTGCATGCAACGGATCCGCCTCTAAATATTTGTCCGCATCGTCAGGCAACTCATCGAACTCCATGAATAACCAATCTCGGTAATTGCGAATGATGAACTCGTCGAGTGATTTAATCCGCTCATCATTCACACCGTTCGCCATACACTCCTCCAACACGGTTCTCCTGGCAACCATAGCTTGAAGAAAACGTGCACCGGAATTCTTGCGACACGTTGCAATAAGATCCGCCCTCTCTTGTTGTGTCTTTGGATTTGTGTTCTTCGTCTTCCTCCGCTTCTTCTTCCACTCACCATCCCAACATTTCCATATGGCGAGCCAGTAGTCCACACAGTAGCAAAGATACACCCACGACGACTCATATCTGGTGGGGAGGGGCACATAGCCAAGAAGCTGCTGGGCCTTCATAACAGGAACCCGCAAACACTCAAGCTGACCATAGACTTTCAGTTCCGGCGGGCCGTAGTGAATCCTGTCATGTTCACGTGCAACCCAATGGTCCATCGATGGTTCGGCCTTGGTGACAGGGATGCAAAAACCACGGATGGGTTGAGGAAGCGCCCTGCTGATGGCAGCATGTTTTGCTGCAGATTTTGCTACAGACTTTCCTGCGATCATCGTACGATGCTGTGCATGAACAGGTTTGAGGGGGAGTCGAACCACCCCGCGAGGGCGTTGTGGTGGCCGGCGGCTCGTTCTCTTTCTGCGAGCCATTCAGTGAATATCAGGAAGAGTGGGGCAAAGCTGTTCTTGTACGTCCTTTCAATCGGACAGAGATGTAAGGACAAGCATTGATGACTTCGAACTCCGCCGGAAATTACCGATGTATGAGATACTAAAGTACCAGATGTTTTTATCACCATCAAAACGATGGCTGACAATGCGACGAACATCATCCAAAGAGGTGGTAAAAAGAGCCTTGTAAGTATCTACTTCCGGAAGAAGCGTCTGTAATAGTCAGAATGAATAGGAGGAACGACGGAGAGAGGCCTTGTAGCATTGCGACTGGCACCTTACAGAGACCATCGTCTTGGGATGCTTCCACATCTGGGTCGGGGTGAATAACTGTGCCAGCGCATAGGTCTGAAAAATGGAGGGATTGGCTGAAGAAATCCACAAGGGGCGCAGATTGATCGTCCACAATAAGACCAGGCGGAAGTCGGGGGAGTCAAAATGACTTCGCGTCGGTATCGGAAGACCGAGCAACCCATAACCCTGATCCAGGAGCATCCCCGCAGCTGCTTCTGCATCGGCATTTGACCCAGGTAGCAGGATAATCTGGACAATAGGGTACATCAGCATTGTCTCTGTGTCTCATAAGTTCGCGTTCCAGATAGACTTCAGACGGTCAGCCTTTGTCGGGATGTATTGGCGATAGCAAATGCATAGCATCGTCTACAGCATCGTCACAATCCTGATTGCGGGTGAGCAACTTCAGCGTGTGAGAGATTCGAATATGAAACCCACAACAAATATATGGAAGGCAAGAATTATAGCGGACACAGGAGGTCTGTCGAGCGGGAAAGCCCACCGCCCCAGTCCGAAGTTAGCTCCAGGCTTTGCGAGCCGAAGCGCCAAGGCTGCCATGTTTTACATTTCGGACTACATCACCAAGATGGATACAAAAACATACGAGATGCTTTCCCTGTTGTCTCGCGCTGTGGCACGCGTACCAATGAGCCAACCCGTCGATTCACCTTCTGCTAGGGCAAAAGCAGTCCTTCATAAGTGTCTGTCCCAGTTCACTCGGCAACAGCAGATACACGCGCAGCAAGCGGCCCGCTATGTACGTGGCCTCGGAGACGGTATCCCTTCACATGACACTGTCCCGATGTTGTCCTCCCTGCTACTGTCCTTCGTCAAAGATTCCATGGGAACACGTGAGAGATTGGATGATTCACATTGTGAAGAAGATGATACCAGGGAAGATCCGGTTAAGGCCGATGATGTTGAGGAAGTACGTCTTCGAGTCGCTACAGATAAAGCGGGTCAAATTGTAGAATGCAACCAAATTCACCACTATCTCCATCGTGCGTCAACCTTGGCTGATATGTCTTTCTATGACTTCTGTCGTTGCACTCGCTTGCAAACAAAGGCGAGAAGCAAAGAACTTAGGAACACGCACGAGACACGTTTGGGTGTGTTACGTCGACACGCTCTCGCGCCCAGTCATCCCCTCTGGGAAACCCACGAACTTGTAGAACACACTAACGATGAACGTGGCGAGGGCAACCGTGAATTTGTGCCACTAGTAGTGGGAATGTCCATCCCGAGAAGCACACACCTGGCAAAATGGTAGTTGTTTACATTAGCCCATTTTAAAGCCTTCAGTCAGACGAACCCATTGATCCCCCGAGGCTCGTGTTTGGCAGAAGTCTTCGCCAGTTATGAATTCACGCCTCGAAACCTTGTGATTATGAGCCATTGGGAAGCCGTGCATGAATGCGAGGACGAACGAGATGCTGAACGATCGCGTAGACAAGCGCAATTATGCACTGCGAACAAAGGCCGTGCCGTCTCGGCTCCACAACTGGACGACGAATTTGATGTTGTGCCAACGTCGTTATTGCGTAAAAGTGCTCATGAAGAGTTCAAAATGAGCCAGTTCATTCTCTTACTGAAACAGGCTGGATGGCTTGGGACCGGGAAGGTGGTTGAAAACATCGCTGAGAACACTTTGCGATCTGAGGAGCTGTGCATAAATGATCAGCAGGTTTTGCGGGCAGTTGGTACACGGCTTGTCTCAGATTATGACTGCAGTCCTCAACGATTTAAGCGGTGGACTGATGAAATTCGGAGGCAAGAGATAGCTATCGCTGAGACCCGACGCAATGCTCTGAATCCAGAACAACAAGTGGAACGGAGTTCTGTGAAAGAAACTTCTGTTTTTGACGGTCCTTCTTATCACTCTGATGCATCAACAGTAACTGAAATCGCACCTGATTCCAATGAGAATTTGTGTCCGCAAGAAGTCATAAACAAGATCAGCCACGACTTTCATTTGAACGATGCGCAATGGGTCGCATTTCGCATCATCGCCGAGCACTTTATCCATAAGTTCATTGAGAAGCGGACGCAGACCTCCGAGCAACTGACAATGCTCATGACTGGACCTGGAGGCACTGGAAAAACGCATGTAGTGAAAGCCGTCCGTGCTGTCATGGAATACTATGGTTTGGGCCATATCATTCGTTTTTTGGCTCTTACAGGGTCAGCAGCTGCGCTCATTGATGGCATGACAATTCATAAAGGAGTTGGAATCAAAATTCGAGCGTTGAGAAAGGGAAAAGGCAACTGCGCCCTCGGTGAGAGTATGCAAGATTATTCTGTGATTGTCAGCAACAAAAGTAAGACTGAGCTGCGTGAGGAGTGGAAAAATGTGGCGTTCTTGTTGGTCGACGAGGCATTGCTGTTGGGATTGCAACTGTTGGCACAATTAGACCATGCTCTGCGTGTGGCGAAGGAACGGCCTGACTTGTGGTTTGGGGGGATTGCACTGATCTTATCTGGCGACTCTTTTCAGTATCCACCAGTAGGAGGAAGCGCTTCATACACACCCATTTCTCGTTATGCAGGGCAGACAGACGATGAGATACAGAAGCGATTGGGTCGGCTCGCATGGAAGACTGTGAACACCGTTGTGACTCTCTCAGAGCAGCAACGGATGAAAAGGGACCCTGCTTACGGCGAAGCTGTCAGCCGTTTGAGAGTGAGACAATGCACGTACACAGATTTAGAATTGTTCAACTCTAGAGTGATCAAGTCATCTCGCCATGTTGCTGGTGTGGACATGCGCTCCCCAAACAATATAACAGCTGCCACCATTGTGGCAACAAACAACCTTCGTGAGGCGCTCAATGCCCAAAAGGCCGCGGATACCTGTGGTCAAGATGGTCTGCTGTCTGGATATGCTCTAGACAAATGTACTCATCAAGTGTTGAGCCGTAGTGAGAGACTTGAACTGCTTGCACTAAACTTCATCAATGTGAGGGCTACTAACTCCTTGCCTGCCGTTGTGCCACTATATGTCGGGATGCCTGTCATCCTCCGTGCGCGCATCATATCCACTGATCTGGGAATCACAAATGGGTCCCAAGGAATTGTACGATCATTTGTGAAAGGGGAGTGTCCCGCAGGTCTTGCGTATGTCCGATGCGCGATGGTAGAATTCCCTGACTCAAAGGTACAGTTGTCAGATTTGCCCGCTAAATGGTTCCCTATCGTCCCCGTGTCTTGGACTTTCACAACTCTGCTCTTAGCCGACGACGGGACGGAGCGCAAGGTTCGTATCACCCGCCATCAACTGCCGATACAGCCGGCATTCGCAGTCACCGGCCACTCTGCCCAGGGCAAGACACTGCCGAGTGTCCTTGTCAACTTGCATGAAGGAGGATTCGGCGCTTACGTTGCTGCATCCCGCGCTCGCACTCGTGAAGGTTTGTGTATCACACAACCGGTCACCCTTGATCAACTCAACAAACCTCTCCCTCGTGATCTCATGTGTGAGGTTCGGCGCTTCGACGCCATTGAACACAACACATACGTGCGTTGCGGTCTGCGTGCAGGGGAGCTCATGCCTATGCCAGATGCCGAGGCTGAAAAATCCATCCAACCCGCCAGCCTCCATGCGACAATTACTCAACAGCCGTCCCATGGTGTCACTAAAAGTAGCAGGTCCAAACAATTCGTTGCAGGCGTGGCAGGAGATATCGTCAGTCACAACAAAATTAATGCGAAGAGACCTATCGATCTAGCAGGAGATGGAGACTCTCCCAATGCTAGTCGCAAAGTCCGAAGAAAAGTCGCGTCCTATGTTTCCACTCAAGAGTCAGTCATGGAGGTTCATACACACATCCACTCAGAGGAAACTGCATGCATGCCTGCTTGAATATGGCTTGCCCCAAATGCGGTGACACATGCCTCTCGCCCACTGTGTGTTTCGATTCACCTCCCTCTACATTGGTCTTCGAAAACGTGTTCGGTACTCATCCGTGGTTGACACCTTCCTGAGTGATCACGTTACCTACTACCGCCAACACACACGCGATCTATGACATATACGTCTACGCATTACGCACACCGCAAGCCATTTCTGCATTGGACGCACTTGTTGGTGAGTTTGGCTGTGTGCTGTCGAACATATTCGTCCTGACAATGTGATTGCTTGCTCTAGCGGATGCAGGATGATCGCAGTTGTCAGCATTGGTAACTGCGTCTCACATGTCTTGAACCATACTGACATTCTCTCGGGTTTGATCAGGGTCTGGTCTGATCGGAATTACTGGATCTCACCTATTGGACTCCATCGTAAGCACCTCCCCCCTAACTCAATTTGTTTTGATCGATCGAGTGCGATGGGGAGTAGGATCGCGTGCGACACACAAACTCGGTTTCTTCCCGGGTCTACGAGCATACCGCCTTCACCGATGGCAGCAGACAACGATTCATTCAGCCTCGAAGAATTTGTCGATAAACTAGTAGCGCACGTGCATGCTGAGCAAGATTCAGATGAGTATCCGAGCATGAGAGGCTGGGAAGACATCGGCCGACGAGCCCTGGCGAGAAGCAGGCGCGCACCTGTTCCAAAATTCTTGTGCGTGGAATTTGTGTCCTCTCATTCTGGGCTCACTCTGCAATAGGTATGGGCCATTGACGGCCACTGATCCAGAGATGGAGACATGTACAAATGTGCGAGATGTGAACCATGCGCCAGATTTTGCGCGAGGTGACAACCCCCTAGGGGATGACACGAAGGTGAGAACTTCGCACTGTCATAATGGTGATATGAATCAGTTCGGCAGGAAAAAATGTGGTCCATCGTCCTCGATTTTGGAGCAATCAACATCTTTCGATTGATGGTGCACCCCAATGATTTTGGGCAGTCTGTTGAGAACTTGGAAATTTTGTCTTGCCTGTTCTATGAAGGTCTCTGCGGGTTTCATATCACTGAGAATGGGGAGCCAATAGTTGGTGTGTCGCTCGCTGATCACAATGTACTTTGCCCTGACGTCCTGCAGAGGCTCATGTCCCGTGTGCTCCTCAAAACCTTCCTGATACGTCAAGGGCTCGGCAGATGGTGTTCGAGTTTGACGTAGCAACCTGGAAGGTATGTGACGGTCATCCAATTTATGTGCTGGACTCATGAATGGCTACCAGAATGCCATCGAGGTATTCGAAATCACGCATGCCACAATGCCTGACCGCCGACAATATAACAACATATAAACGCCAGGTGTAAGACGTGCTACCTTGCCTCAGTTAGTGGTGATGGCTCTGTATGATTTTTTCCAGTGAATAGATAGGACCAACAGACCATTGAATTGCTCCATCTGCGCACACCGGACGTCTATTGTGTCCCTTGCAATTTTCGATCGCTCGTGATAGGACTTCATTCCAATCCGAAACCGGGAGTTTCCTGTGACTTTGTCTCCCTGGAATAGTGAGCTTCGCTGGCCAGGGTTATCTCATACTTCCCCACATCCGTCAACTCTCTGCCATACAGTTTGCCGAACGATGACAGATGCACTTTATGAACTCCTTCCTCTCTTCAATGGTGAGGGTGCGCTTATTTTCGGTACGTGTCATGTTAGACTCCTGTTTGACATCGTGAGTGAGATTGGGGCAGTACAACGACAGAGTCGCGGTCCTCCTGTGTTTCACATTGTGGCCTGTGCAGATATCAGGGATTCAGTCTCTCACCCTGGCACACATGAGCCTGCAATCAACATCATGATTGTCACTGATCATGTATGCATGCATCCCGCGATATTCGCATGTGAGTTGAAGGCCATTTGTCGAGTTCGGTGCAGTTAGTACTGACGCGAACAGCTACCGTACGGTCCATAGCCCACGATGGTTCGATTGGGACAGTGTGCGTTGAAAGTCTGGAGCTGGCACAAATTTTGGTCTGCGAAGCCCGCAATTTATTCTGCTCACAATGTGGAGAAGATGTCCACAACTAGTGGCGTACGTTATGGAATAGGTATCAGTACCTACCCCCAAACTGTGCAATCATGTTAGACACTTTTTCGTGCCTGTTCGGAATCGTTCTGTGGTTTCAGATCTTATGAAATAAGATGCATGGCTGCTATCATGTGAATTTAAGTCGTAAATCTCTGGCTTGCGCAGGCCTGATTGGTGAAACTCGGTGTACCAGAAGTTCGACGGTCTGCGTAAGAGTGGTTGGATGTGGACTCGAGTTTATTGTGCCATTGTCGAGCCCGCAACAATAATGGGTACACAACTGCTGGTGCTACTCTATGTCATGCCAAGATCGTAGTAATGCTTCCTGCAAGCGCGAAGAACAAATAGAGACGCGCGTTTTTGGTCCCTACACATCATTGAATGAGTCTGCCAGCCAAAACCCTTCCACTGGATCATCAAGAAAGAATATGATGATGCCCTCTCGGACGAGGAAGGCCACGAAGTCTATGTATGATGCCTTGGGATCAGTGTGATTTCTGGGCAACCGATCGGGACATACATGCCTTTGAACCTTGCACGATTGGACGTGTTGCGGAGAATGTCAGATAGATCTACGATAGGGAATCGTATTGTGGTGCTCGCAACACAAGTGCAGTTACGATAGGTGGAGAAGCGGAGTTCAGGTGTATCGCTCCTTTCTGGATTCGGTGTCATGAGATCGGTCGTCCATGAATGAAGCACTCACGAAGAACGAGGAACAGTCCGGGAAGATCACAGCCGTTGTGGGACATGTTGGATGGACAGTTGCGGGTTCAAAATGATGTGGACTCTGGAGTACGAAGTGACAATAAATTGAACGTGCCTATGAAGGACCGTATTGGACTAAAATATTAACTTAGAATTTCGCAGCTCAACTTGCTCACGTGGCAACTCAACTCAAGGCACCGCAACTCAACAACTTAACTTGCTCATGTGGCAACTCAACTCAACGTCAATGTCAACTCAACTCAATAGCTACTCAACTTAATTTAACAACTCAACTCAATTTTACAACTCAAATCAACCACGTGGCAACTTGACTCGACGACAACCAACTCAACTCAAAATCGAAACAACTTGCGCATATGTGATAACCATTGGATTCTAAGCAAAGTTCTACTTGAGGAATGCGCTTAAGTATGACGGACACAAGCGGACATAGAATCACTGGCGCCCTTCATACACAAGGCCAAGGCGAAGGAGCTCATGGCAAAAGGTAGCACTGGCCGCATTATGGATTAATTCCTAATGTTAACATAAGGCAGCAGTGAGCAATGGTATAGAGAGAACGAAGTTTCTAATGCTAACATAAGGCAGTGATGAGCAGTGAGCGATGGTATGGAGAAAACGAAATTTCTAATGTAAGGCAGCGATGAGCAAATACAGCAGTGAGCGATGGTACGGAGAGAACGAAATTTCTAATGTTAACATGAGGCAGCGGCGAGCAAGTACAACAGTGAGCAAGTGCAGGTGTGACAGTGAGTGAGTACAGTGATAAGCAGGTGCAGGTGTGAGCAATTGTGCGTATGAATCATGCAGCAGTGAGCAAATACAACGAATAATGATAACGATGGCTGATGAGGCATACTGATTGATGCAGCAAAGAAAATGAATGGGAGGCAAAATGCGATGTTATGATGATAATGGAAGGCGTCCGTTGAATGAGTCCTCACCAAGCTCTACAAATGCGGTGTGGCATATGCCCAGTGGCGATTCATCTACCTGGGTAGTGGGAGGTGCGCTGACGAGCCACTTGATGATTGGGGCATTTACGAAGACATCCAACCTGCGCATGCAGGCGTGTGCAACAGGCGGAATGAGATCAGTCTCAGGCTAGAAGAACATATGATCAGCCAGCCTCGTCATAGACAACAGTAACTTACGTTCAGTGTTCCACCAAAGCAAGCGTCCCATGGAACATTTTGCACAACAACCACCTGTATATAGATGCGATTAGGGCTGCGGCAATCTAGACAGAGACAACGATGACGAACCTTGAAGCGTGTTGATGGATCTAAAGGGGGAATACCGCTTAATACTTTAACAAACCGACGTGCACGGTGATTGGGGTGCATGGCTTCGCTGTTGTCCAAGCCTTCAAAGCTTGAGTGGAGAGGATGACCAATTCCCCGCAGATACTGAATCACGGCTTTCTTGAATGTACCAAGGCGTGGTGAAATTTGAGAGCGAAATGTGCTATCTCCATCTACTTTAAAGCACAGGATGGACTCAATAGCATCAGCGGTTGGCTGGTGATGGTAAATCTGCTGGAGTATATTGTCGAGGTTCACTCGCAGAATCTGTGGTGGTGGTTAAAGAACAACAAGAATGAGGTAAAGAAAAGACATACTTCAGCCAGAAAAGGGATGGATGATGTTATGTACATATCAAACCCGTCCTTGAAGGCACGGTATTGGTATTCTTGTGAACCCATAAATTCGTTGTAAGGATAACCTAGAAGAGCAGCAAATATGAAATCTTTGCGCACAAGAGGCCAGCGATCATGCGGAGTACGTCGGATCTCAGAAAACTAGGAGTAAAGGGAATTGAGCTCAGATATCATTAAAAGAGATCAATGCTTACGCTGGTGTCCAATCGTGATTGGCAGATCCTAGTGATGTGGAGCCTATTTACTGCATCTGCTGGAAGATCTGACGCACTCCCATTCTCAGCAGGCAGAGAGGCAAGGACTTCTGCTAAAACAGGAGATAAAGTGCGCAGCCAAGAGCTCTGGTTGATGACGGAGTCTTGATTGGTGAACCAAGAGTTGCTGTTCGATTAAGCTGAAGATCGCTGGCGTGATAGGGTGTGGTGCGTTACAAACTTTGAGAAGGTACAATGTACACAGACGACCTATGGCAAAGATGACAGCCAGTTTCTCGGCGGAGGGGAATGTGGATAATTTGAGCGAGACAAAGTCATCGTCAAGAGTGATGGTAGCATCTCCTGTAGTTTCTGATATATCTCCATGGACCTCAGTGGCATCAGACATCCATGCGATACATTTGTGAAGGGCAGTATCAATGACCTGTTGCATCACTCCATCGCCGATGCTGTCAGTTCCGTCACGCCGGCTACCACTGCTAGTAAGATGGTGGCCCAAAACAAAATGCAACTTACGCTCTGAACAATGAACATCCAGGAGGACATCGAAAACATGGACTTCATGTCTCCAACGGTCAGGTCATGGTTCTCCCTATCCACTCTACGGTAAGTAGCAAAGGTGCTACTGGGGGTAGGATCGACAAAGTTCAAAAGCTCTGAGTCAACGCGGTTGCGATCTGTGAGCACAGCCCACTTACGTCTTTTGGCAGTAGGACAATCAGAGTATTCATTGAAACGCCAGGATTGCCTGGCTGCCGTATGGCAACACGCCCAGTCCGAGAATCACGAGTACGACCACGAGCGTTATATGTAGGCATGGATACTCCTGCCATAGGTACACCAAAGGCGGTATGACCTTGAGCAATCCGCGCTGGGGCATAGGGGGTTACCAAAGAAGCTGTCATGGGGGTTGGGTTGGTATATGAGGGAATGGAATGGCGAGGTAGGCTTGAAAAAAAGTTATCGGAGTTTTGATGTATAGGCTCCCGTCTGGGAGTAGACAAAATGTGGGTTGGGGGTGCACCTGGGGTTAATGGAGCGGGCACGGTTACAGGTGCAGAATGGGCACTGTATGACTGCCCGCATCGACATAGTTGAAAGTAACCAGTAACCTTTAAATAAAGAATTGAATTTTAGTTGTAATACAGTGAAAAAAACATACTGGAAGACCGTCTTGAGACTGGTATTGAATGCAAGTTCCAATACCTCCACGAGGTGGGAAAAGCGACAACTGGGCATTATGGGAAGACAGAGCATGACGGCAGAAGCAAATTTGCTGCCGGTTCCAGTTGGAGTCAGCTGAAACCTCAGTGCACATACAATTTGACCCACCTGGGTGTTGGAAGCTAGAAATGAAGCGCATGCGCGCTGCCCACCAGCAGTGCATTCTGAACACTTCATTTCGGGAAGCGGAAGAGAGGCAATGTAAAGATTAATGTAAAAGAGAAAATCAGATAAACACGCCAGTGAGAGAGAAAAGGGAACCGGAAGAAAGGCGAGTTTGAGAGCGGCAACATACTTAAAGGCTTCTCCCACAAATGATTAAATTAAAAGAATTATTTCAAGCTCACAGTTGGTATTGGCATTACCAAAATCATAAAGAACACGAAGAAAAAAGAAGCAGATGTGTGATGAGCATATATACAGACCCGTCCTTAGTGCGTACGTATGAAGATATCTATAATGCATGACATCGTAAGTGCAAAGGGCATTCAAATATTCATGTTTGGTTGACGACGACACATACGACGTCCATCTCCCACTTTCTCTCGGCTTCCCATGAACATTTGGGAGAATCCAAGGGAAAGTCTGGATGAGTCTGTAGAGTTTGAGTTTGAGGTGGAGCGGGAAGAGGGCAGGGGGGTTCCGCAGATTGTAGCCAATGAACGCGATGGGGCGTAGTCATCCTCTGAGTTGTCTGGTTCGTCTTCGTCGGCACGGTGGCCGCTCTCGCTATACACGATAGATGCAGGTCCACTATAGATAAAGTTAGAGATGTCAGTAACTCTATGCGGATTTTCACATACTACTTGATCGTTCCCTAATCACAATCAATTTAGCAGATTCGTGAATCATCGAAAACGGACCTTCGAAGCGTATCGCAGACTGACATCAGTGTCGGACAGAACATGTCGAGGGCGAGTCTGAACGAGCACCGCACCCCCAATGCTTCTACTGCAGACCTTGCGAACGTATCAACAGCCATAAATGTCAGCGGTATGAATCGACATGTTCAATGTCTTACATGGCGAGGCTGAGGATGGCAGGAATGCTCGTGAGTCTCTCTGACCTTAATCCAAGAACCTTGATGTACTTGCTTATGAAGCCACAGTGTTGCCCTCCTGTGCTGTGTATCCACGTGACGTGCCCTTTTGGTGCCGCTACGCCGAAGCGGAAAACAGTTCCCCGTCTGAGACGTTGCGACATTGGAAGTAAGTGGCTCCATTGGTACCTCGTCGTGTGATAACTAATGAGTGCTCATCCTGGTACCTACAGAAGGAGAGCTTATGCAGAGTCCATGTAAGTACCATGTGTGCATTGCACGACGTTTCGGATGGCTGATAGCAGTGTCTCGAAGTCAAAGCCAAAGCAGCTGCGATGGCGGGAGGACCTCCTGGAGATGGAGGAGAAGGTTCATCTGCAGTTGCAAACAGTACGTCTCATCTTAAACCGTCACAGATTAGAGTTCAAACCGTTGTTCGCAAGGGGACGACCTTCTGGCAGGCTTACCCGACCCCCTCGGCCGTTATGCAGGCCTCATCACGCAATACGGCTTGGAAAATGCGGTAGTGGTCGCACCAGCCGTGCGAGACGGAGACGGAGTCGTGATCAAGCCTCAGGAATATGTTTCCAAACTTATAACTGGCCAAGTTGTGGTGATCGAATGTCTGCTTAAATTGTGAGTGTCGAGGAGGTTGCGAAAGAATGGATGCTCAAATCTTGATATGCAGGTGGAGCATTGCCCCCAATAGGAGGGATAACGCTCCTCAGGATGACAGACACGGGTCTAGGCGTTACCAGGTCATGATGAAGTCTATGAAACTACTCCCAGACGCGGCCATCACTGCGACGACTACGAGCGTGTTCTTGTCAGACCAGAAAGGCAAGCGCAAGGCCACCGACGAAGGAGAAGGCACCCATACGAAGAAGAAAGTGAGTCGTGATGTGGACGACGATAATCTGGAATACGTCACTGGCGCGCATGACATGCAAGCGATGCAGGTCAGCGAGGACTCACCGCCTTTGTGCAAGGAAACGAGACCCAAAGCGGCTCGAGATAAAGTTGGTTTCTCGATTGGTTCGGTTCGGATTGTCATGGTTGGATCTCTTCTGTCTAGCTTGTACATTAGAAAGATGTGAGTATGTATGCGGTCTGTGCTTATTGTGATAAAAATTGCTACTTTGGACATGGCGGAATGAAGTGCGAGGCAAATAAAAAAATTGGATATATTTGACATAAAAGGTGATTGCATGAACAACGACATCAACATAATGCGAGGTCCTGTATATGTTCCTGTGGTTGGGTGTAGACTTCATAGCCATGGGCAGGGGTGGTCCATCTGTATGGGAACATGTGTGTACGACGGTTGTCACAATGTATTTGGAACGGCGATATGACAATGGACAATTTTCATGCAGAGCCATAAAATTACACTGCCTGAGATGATTGAACTAAGCATTACCCTGCCACGCCATGCTAGAAGCTCGCATCGCATCACTGGCCATTCGTATGAACATGCCACGGCTTTCGAGGTAATAGACATTGAGTCCGGGCGTTAAGAGTATGGTCAACAACACGTCTGTGAAGCGTGAGTTGGTTGACCTCATAGACGAGAATCCAAACATATTGTGTGTTCAATGAAAGCATCCAGGTCATTGAAAGACGTATATTGAACAATGATATTGAGGTCCCGACAGACGCGCGGCTCATTGGCAGTGACCATAGCACGGGCTGCAGATCCAGTGATAACACAACATTTGTCCTTCAAAATGTTATTGAAAGTAGGGAAATGTGGTCCTGCGAATGGTTGAAGGAGACGGCGAAAGCGGTGGCGCGCAACTTCGCATGCCAAATGTCTGAGAGCACGACAAGTCCGTCCAATGGCATGTAGATCAGAGATCATCAACATGTCCAGAACGATGGTGGCTACATCGCGCGTCTTAACAACTGTGAAGATGATGAGTGCAAATTCATCAAAGACGTCTGTTCAACACAAGTCTTACAATCTACGGGGAGATCCATAGGTATTTGCACAGAGGTCATACGAGTTTGGCCCAGGACTGGGTACGAAAAAGCTTACGAGGCGCTGAGATAAATAGCTTGGCATGTCTCACTTGACTTTTCTGGACAACGGTTCAAAAAATAGGTAATCATAAATGTGAGCAGCTTGGGATCATTGTACGGTGGCGGCGTTGGGGCGCTGATGTACCGTAACGGAGGTTGAGAGGTTGAAATTCTGTTTATATAACGTGCGTGCTTGATTCGACTTGTTGTTGAGTAAAAAACGGCGGAGTCGGGAACTGGCGCCTACGCGGCGCTACGATTTAGGTTTGGTAGGTACAACGACAAACAAACCTGCAAAGTTCAGCGGACTATGAAATTTTTTCTTTACTCGGAAGGAACCGGGACCGCCACAATTTTCATGTGTGGTTGTGTGGCGTTGTGTTTGGCTTGAGGATTTGTGTACTTAATTGTTTGCCCAACGTTCAACCATATCGTACTGCATCCAGTGGCGCAGTATTGTGGACACCTCCCTGTCAAAGGAGGCGCGTTCTGGAGTCATTCAGACTCGTCTGCATCCAACATCCCCCTTTCTTGTCAAGGCAAGGCAGTCCCAGACTGACAGGTCTGGGCAGGAAACACAGCACTCTCACTCTTACATTCATATATTCAAGTCTGATTTTTTTTAGCGAGGTGGCGCTGCCCGATGAACACTGATGCCATGCAGTTCCATCTTTCCAGGTAACCGATATATCGCTATATCTTGCAATACCTCCCTGGCAAGGGCGGTGTGTGTGATCTGGAGTCATTCAGATATATGCGTGGTGGCTTGGCTTCTCCTGCCAAGGCGAAGTCAGGCCAGGGTAGGCGAGCACTCTACCGCTTTTCTGCCCTGAATAAAGCATTACTCCTCTGTAAATCTTATGCTGAGTCTAGCCAGGCACTACATGGATGAGCAGGGGTCATGCATTGAGGCAAAATTGTTAGAATTCCGCTTTTTTTTCGCCCTTTTTTTCGCCGTTCACTTGTCAGTGATCAATTACTTTCTTGCATCCACGGCAATATTGTCAAGACTAAGGTAAGTGTCACAAATACTTCGCATGTCAAATGTCAAGCTTAGACTTATTCAGCTGATATCGTCAATTTTAAAACGCTCGAGTATCATAGACACCGCGAGATCAATTACATTCTCAGTGCCCTTTGAAGGAAATGATGAATCCTCGAGTTCGCCCACTGCCATATTTTTACCCTGAAGATACCGGCACGAAACTGAACGGGGCAACCTGTCGAAAAGTTGGAACAAGCATAATTCCTTTCCTTTTACGCCTGCAGGGTTACCACAAGCAGCAGTCCATCAAGAGTATAACGTTCATTTTCTTGGTACTTCTTTGTAATTCGAACCTTGCCCCTCCGCTCGAGATGTTGGACGATATTGTCGACCAACTTCAGTGAGTGAATTTTATTACGAGCAGGAGAGTAGAAACATTGATTCAGACAAAATTCAGAGATACATGGAAGCACGGCAGAAGCGCTCTGGGATAAAGTATGCTTTAGATGATTCTTGCAGTACCTCGTTGATAAAATTTATTGTGCCATCAACCCGAACTGCTGGCGATGATGGGAGATCAAGCACCATTTTCATGCGGTTAAACACCTGCGATATCCCTTCACCTCCATCGTCTGGGTAATCTTGCATTGCGAATTGAGTGAGTGGGTTCGCATAGTCTAGAAATATTGTGTCAGTAGCATACACACCTAGGCAACATATGAGACAAACCATAGCAATTGATTCTGTGACATTATTGATGTAAAATGTATCCCCCAAGCGAGTTGAGACCTTCTCGGTTGGATCACCGACAAGGCGGTCGATGTGTTTCTGAACCTTCTTGACCGTGCCGAGCGAGGGAACATCTCGAGCGCCAAGCTCCCTGGCCCAATTAAGGATTGCCTTTTTTGGGTGGAGCTGAAAATAAGCGCCATGATAAAGCTCTCGCCATCGCTGTGAGCATTGAGTTTGCAACTCGTGCGAAAAAAAAAATCACCGCATTAGATGTGCATGGGTACGTTGGGCTATTTCGAGAGGCGATAGCATCGGTGCCTGACGTATCGTACATGCCATAATCCGCCGCGGAAGAAAGTCCGCTCGTCCAATTGCTTTCGTTGCGTGGGAACAGGCCACATGCCTGGCGATTGCTCCGCAGAGTCCACCTCTGCTGGAAAGCCTGTTTCCCCCCTCACCAGCCCGTCAGGCAAACCCTTCTGCTTCGCATGGGCCAGAGACTCCTCCTGCCCCTTCGGCAGCGAATGCACCCACTTCCACGGGTGCAGCCTCTGTCGGGACACCCGACATGGGGCTGCCGACTGCAGGTCGCACATCTGAACCTGATCCGCGTTGTGTCGTCACCCCACTAGATGTGGATAAGGTTGAATCGCTTCTTCGTAAATATGACTTGGATAATGACTGGGCCCACGTGTTGGCTGGCCTTCGTGAGGGCTTTAATGTTGGCGTTTGCACCGCACCTATTGAAACAAGTATCCTCCAGAATCACCGTTCATCATTGATAAACCCTTCTGTAATCGACGAATACATTGTGTCCGAGCAAGCTGCGGGCCGGTACTCCACGGGTTTCCTCCCAGAGGACCTCGAAGCCTTGATAGGGCCTTTCCGCACATCTCCCTTGGGGCTGGTACCCAAACCTCATTCCACCAAGCTGAGGATTGTGCAGGACATGTCGTTTCCGCGAAACGACCCCTCGCTGCCTTCTGTCAATGCTGGCATCAACTCCGACGACTTTCCCACCAAGTGGGGCACATTCGACGACACAGCCGCACTCCTGCTTTCGCTCCCCCCTGGCTGTGTAGCCGCGACGTTCGACATCTCCGCAGCATACCGCATCACTCCCATTCGCCCGGAACAGCAGAATGCCCTCTGCATCTTCTGGCGTGGCCTGGTTTATGTAGACCGTGCCGTAATGTTTGGCATGTCCTCCAGTGCTGGGGTGTTTGGGTCTGTTGCAGACATGCTGGCTGCCCTTTACCGTGCAGCAGTCTTTGGACCACTGCGAAAGTGGGTAGACGACTTCTTCGTTGTCCGCCTCCCGCACCACTCCTGGACGGAGGCCGGTTTCATGCAGTTCACTGCCCAGCTGGGTGTGCCATGGAGTGGCGAGAAACTTCGCCCTTTCTCCTCCACTCAGCGATACATTGGGTTCGACTGGGACCTTGCGGCGAGAAGTGTTGGCCTGCCCACAGAAAAACTCAACAAAGTTATCTCCCTCGTCGAATCCTGGCTTGTTACCGGGGCAACATTCACGTGCAGCGACGCCAACAGCTTGCATGGCAAGCTGGTCCACGTGTCCTGTGTACCTACAGCCAGTGTGCTGGCAGACCTGCCATGGGTTCTGTGGCTGCTACGGTCACTCCCACCTTCGGTACCTCTATCGGATTCCACACCCATCGACCTCGGCTGGTGGGGCGATGCCAGTACATCCTTCGGCATCGGCCTGGTGATTGGCCACCATTGGGCAGCCTGGCGTTGGGCAGCCGGTTTTTGTGTGGGACCTGGTCACCGATTCGACATCGGCTGGGCAGAGGCCGTGGCCGTCGAGCTGGGCCTAAGGCTCACCTCTCACCTTGGCCTGCTGCAGGGCCCTGCCAATCGTGTTTTCTTGGTCCGCTCCGACAATGCAGGGGTTGTAAGGGTCACCCGAAAAGGGCGTTCGCGCAGTGCTGCCACGAACTCCATCCTTCTACATGTGTATGGCCTCCAGGCCTCGCTAGGCGTCCACCTCCACACCGTGTATGTTGTGTCTGCAGACAACATCGCCGATGCACTGTCCCGTGGGGACATTGCTGCCTTCCTGCATGGCTTCCCCTCTGTGTCGACTCGCGCATCATGCCCACTGCCAGCCCACCTGTGTGGCTTATTAACCCCGTTGTGAGGATGGCTCACACCCCTGCTCCCCACCCACTCCATGGCCAGTGGATCGTCAGGGCCGCCTTACCCTCAACACATCTACACTGCGCCCACCTTGCAGTGCTGCAGAACGCCTCTTCCTTTGGCGCGGCGTGAATGCTGCCCCTCTTGGGACACTCGATATCCCACTCCTGCACTACATTGCTGACTCTGCGTCCCGTGCCTCTCTCCAGGACACATCCACTTACGGCTCTGGGCTTCGTAAATTTCACCTCTTCTGCGACATCTTCTCTGTGGCTGAAGCAGACCGCCTGCCAGCCCCCTTTGTTGTCCTCCACTCATTTGCCCTATGGGCAGCCACCGACCCTACCCCCGCTGATGCCATACTGCAAACTGCCCATCAGCCCTTTGAACCTGTCTCGACCGTCGTTGTTCGGAAGTACCTTGCTGCCGTGCGTGCCTGGCATGTAGCACAGGGCTGGCCCCCACCTCTATCCCCCACAGACCATGAGCGTATTAACTGGTCACTACGTGGCTTGGAAAACATCCACACTACACGACGCCAACCCGTCCGACCCCCCATCACCCTCAACATGCTCGTGACTCTGAAAGGGAACCTCAACCTCCATGACCCCTTTGATGCCTGTGTCTGGGCAATGGCCTGCTGTGCCTTTTTCGGAATGATGCGCTTTGGCGAAGTGTCCGTGGCGTCGCGCTCTGCATTCTCCGCCTCACGCCACCTTGCACGCCTCGATGCCTTCTTTGGGACGGATCTCCTTGGCAAGCCGTTTGCCCGCCTCGACCTACCCTCCGCCAAGACTGCCAGGCCTGGTGAGACACAGTCCGTCTTTCTCACAGAGCAGGGTGACCTCTGCCGCTAGCTGCACTGCGGAACTTGGCGCTAGTTGTCCCAGCCCTCGCGTCGGACGCTTTATTCTCCTGGCGTGATTCCCGCGGCGACGTGCGCCCCATGGTGCGCGCTCGTGCAATTGAACGCGTCAACGGGATCCTCGTCTCTCACGGCTGGGGAACCACCTTCGGGCACTCCTTCCGCATCGGTGGTGCTTCCTTCTACCTAGCGCAGAAGGTAAACCCAGAGATCGTGCGCCTCGCTGGTCGTTGGCGTTCCCTGGCTTACGAAGCCTACATTCGGGCGTTCGAGCAAGTTGCCTCCCGCCACCTTGCCGGCCTCGCCGGCCAGGTCTGACCGAAGTGGCAGACTTGTGTTGGGCTTGCTGCTGGACGCTTCGCTAGCCGCAGGAGAGTCTTGCACTTGGGTAAGCGGCTTCCACGTTCGCGTCCCCTCCTAGAGTTGACACTCTAGGCACAGCCCAACCTTCTGACCACACCACACGAGACTCAGAGCGGCAGACGAAGCTGGACGGATTTGCATGTTTTGTCCCCCGTGAGAAAAACATCTTGTACTTTATGATCTCACATATCGGTAATTTCCGGCGGAGTTCGAAGTCATCAATGCTTGTCATCCTGTCCGATTGATCCAGACGTACAAGAACAGCTTTGTCCCACTCGTCCTGATATCCACTGAATGGCTCGCACAAAGCAAGTCAGCAGCCGGGCAACACAACGCCCTCGCGGGGTGGTTCAACTCCGCCTCAAAACTGTTCATGCACAGCATCGTACGATGATCGCGGGAAAGTCTGTAGCAAAATCTGCAGCAAAACATGCTGCCATCAGCAGGGCGCTTCCTCAACCCATCCGTGATTTTTGCATCCCTGTAACCAAGGCCGAACCATCGATGGACCATTGGGTTGCACGTGAACCTGACAGGATTCACTACGGCCCGCCGGAACTGAAAGTCTATGGTCAGCTTGAGTGTTTGCGGGTTCCTGTTATGAAGGCCCAGCAGCTTCTTGGCTATGTGCCCCTCCCCACCAGATATGAGTCGTCGTGGGTGTATCTTTGCTACTGTGTGGACTACTGGCTCGCCATATGGAAATGTTGGGATGGTGAGTGGAAGAAGAAGCGGAGGAAGACGAAGAACACAAATCCAAAGACACAACAAGAGAGGGCGGATCTTATTGCAACGTGTCGCAAGAATTCCGGTGCACGTTTTCTTCAAGCTATGGTTGCCAGGAGAACCGTGTTGGAGGAGTGTATGGCGAACGGTGTGAATGATGAGCGGATTAAATCACTCGACGAGTTCATCATTCGCAATTACCGAGATTGGTTATTCATGGAGTTCGATGAGTTGCCTGACGATGCGGACAAATATTTAGAGGCGGATCCGTTGCATGCAGGGAACAAGAAGCTTTTCGGTAAGCATTCCTGTTGCGCACGTGTGCATCTGCACTAACTTGTGATGGCCTCAGAAACGGGCTGGACGGATAGCTGCCCGATGATGCTTGGTCGGGCGGACCATGCATGGATGTACGACGGACTTGACCTCTCGGAGTTGTTCAAGAAAGGAGTGGATACAGCCCTCCATGTGCTCAAAACAGGGGGGGAGCAAGTCGATATCACACACGATGAAAACGCGGAATTGCCAGACAAGTGGCACGAGCTCCACGAGCCTCTAATTCGGTTTACCAGCGAACGAAAGGACAAGTTTCTATGTGATGGTCAGCCGTAGATAAATTCTGGTCTCTGCCTGAGCTAACACGTCTTGTGTTATCTCACAGGATTCACCCTCGACGAACCCCTGGTCTTTTTGTGCTATTGCATGCAGGACGATGAGGAGATCGAACGTGAAGATTTCCTGAGGGAAATTATGGACATGTGGGCCACCGACGAGGCACGACAACGGTGGTCGTCGCACGTCGACCAGCTGATCGATGGCCATATGAAATGGGACGACTTCAGTAATTTAGTAGCTGATGAGTTGGGTTTGGACCCGGATCAGCGGGTCAACAGCATGGGCCCAGGTATGCGCATTCATGACGTTATCACTTCTGTGGGACTACATACCATACCCTGATTCACAGATGGCGCCGAGCCTGACCTCCCGTTTCTCAAGTTGGATGCAAAAATTGCGGTGCGAGTCTACCTGCGCAACAAGGAAAGCAACCCCGACACCGCTGCCGCTATATTTCGCCAGAGCATCAACCGATTTGCTGATCCAGATGCAAATGATCGCAGGGTGTGGAATTGGGTTATGAGAAAGGTCAAGCCAGACACGGTGACTAGAACGCTGCAGAAAGCAGATTTTCACCGTTCGACATTAACGAAGGGTCACCAAGGTACGGTTCTCACACGTTGTATGTGCCCACATCTCATATTTGTGTTCATCATTTATTGTAGGTGATAAGAGTGCGACGCTGACCATCACCGGTCATACACGTGATGTACAACGGCTCTCACCCAGCCCTTCATCCGGCCCACAACCAACACCTCCTGCTAAAGTTATGCAATCCGACATGGATGTGGATCAGGCAGATGCAGCATCAAGGGGAAGTAGTCCTGACACTGGGAACAATATTCTTTTGGACGGCGAACAACTTTCTGCAGTCCAAACATCTCGGGTGCCTGTGTCAAACACGATGCTTCCTAGTTCGAATGCTGGTAAGAACCAGGGGGATCGGCTAACAACACCATCGAACACCCCTCCTGATCATACTCCTGATGTCATCGGTGAATATCAGGATGATTCGCAATTCACTGCCACGCACGAGGAAGGTGATCGGTCGACCGGAAACGATAACTCCATCCCAGAATCACTCTTTTCCTTGGCGGACGTGGAACAGTCCATCACCAATTTCATTTACGATGGCATTTCGTTCAATGAGCTCCGCAACATACTGTTGACCGACATCCCGCCCATCCATGTAAAAACGGTACATGAAGCCCTACGGACACTTGATTCTAACAATGCAGACGGGAAGAGGCTAAATGCCTTGCTCGAGAAGTTGAAAGTGGAAGAGGCGTTGGCAATCAGAGCTGTCGATGTTGCCTCCATGAACTGAGTATTGTATGTCTGATTTACCTGTTGGATAGGCATTGTTGTATGTTTTTAGCCTCATCTCTAAATGACCTCCAGCTCTTGTCGTAGTACGATTAAAAATGGAGCTGCTATTCATGTTTGATGTTGTACATGTATGTGATCATTCTTTTGGGTGCTACTTTCAATGGTCAAATCACCACTTTCTTCTCTACGGATAGGATACATGTGTGCGGCAATACGGTTCAACAGATCATAAATAATATGAATATAATTACCTCCCTGCGCGAAGTTGCGTTATTTGTCTCTCCAAGTCATAGACCATGATTACTGGTAAGAAGGAAGGGTGGGCAGGGCAAGTTCAGGCCAGTATTGACGCGCCGGTGTTTCAAACAGACCGGTGTTGGTAAAACTTCGCTCATCAACCGCGCCTTCGGAGTGCACGAAGCGGTGGGCTGCTCACCACACCATGTCACGGGTTGCTCATTCTGTTGCCATAGATCGCTTCGACTCATAAGCCAGGCGAGGCCAACATCGACCATGAGTTTATCTCACCACAGAACGACAGGTTTGTTCTCCACGATAGCAAAGATTTTGAACCCGGCGGGGAAGGCAACGTGAACATAGTTCGAGGTTTCATTGAACGTCGAAGAAACATGCCCGCCTTGAAAGATCAGCTGCATGCTGTCTGGTAGGGCTTCTATCATAATGACTCTGTATCACTAGCTGACAAAATACACGGAAGGCTTTGCTTTGAAATACCCCGCGCAGGCGGGCGTTTACTAGAGACGGGCACGGAGGATTTCTTGACATTGAAGCGTGGTGGAAAGCTGGGAAATAGTGAGTGAATCAATAGTTATCTCTCTGCTAGGTTGGAGCTCACATTGACCACGCTACCCAAGGCAGCTGCTGCCTTATCACTTCATCGCTCTCGCCTTCCCTTAAATGATCCGAAACAAACGAAGCCGGAGATACTCCTCGTTTCATATCCTGTTCTACCTGCTCTATCGGACGGTGCACGATATCAGACACCCGCTGCCGCCCCCTTTCAGCTGTTCGCCGTATGCTGTTAAATGGGACCCAGGATGGCAGATACCACACTACAACACCTTCAGCTTAGTTGTCTGCCAGGATGAAAGCTGCCTTACATTGAGGAATCATATCAACAAGATAGGCCCCCGGAACCACGCTTTTCAGTACGATTCGCTCCGTTTCGGCAAATTCGTCGAAGTACTGCAAGTCCCGGTTTGGAAGGATTGGAATCAATAACACAGGTTTCACTCACCACATTGCTTGGGGTATCGATAGAAAACCCATAGGTTATAGACGCGATGATATGAGCTGTGGCCCTTGGTAATGCCAAATCAGGAGGACAACATGGGGCTGATGCACAGCTGGTCTCACATATGCAGATGCTTCATGACTTCTGACGGATATTCCACTAAATCCCTCAAAAATCTGGCAGCAACATCCTCCTGCAGCGAATGATACTTCTGGACGGCTTCCTGGTTAACGGTTCCATGTATGAGCTTCCGTCCTTGCCTCCAATCTGGACCGTAGGGAGCGAACGACAGATTCTGTTCAATTTCGGTTTGTTTTCAGCCATGAAGCGCACTGCTGCATGTGCTCACGTTCTCGATTCCCATGTATTTGGCCATCACAAACGATGGTCTATCAGAATACTTCTGCGATCTCTTCTCAAGAAGCTCGCGCATACTTTCCATGTCGTTCAGGATGAGAAGTTTGTCCCCAAGGACTTTCACGTATACAAGGTCGCCTGTTTGTACTATTGAATACACCTCCATGAGTACGGCATTTTAGGACAGACCATATAGCTTTTTCCATTGCGAGAATGTTTTCCATGGCTCCGCCTTCGGGACGTCGAGATAATTTCCTATCAACGGTTTCGGTGGTGGGCCAGGTGGTAGCGACTGGGATCTATTCTGACGCAAGCGATTCCCTATCACCCCCAGGACGACGATGAAGGACGAGTACACAAGCCAATCCAAAGCATTTAAAGCCATGTAGCGGGGCAGTCGGTTACCGTCCCTACGAACCTTCGTGATTCGTACTTTTGTGTAGTATACTGGGTAGGCTCTCCTTTTATCTGCCAATGAGCGCTTCTTGATAGCATAGTCCAGGACTCGTGTTCTAGCAGATGACACCTTCGAGCCTATTCAGCAATCCCAACGGGCTTCACTGAGATGCCGAACCCCGCAAAACTAGAACGGCAAGAATATTAATAGGCCATAGAGTTCATGATCAAAATTCGCCAAATCGATAACCGAGACTCAGACTAGTTGTGATATAACACTTTGATCGCTCACCTGAGAGTTTCAAAAATAAAAACAAAGACGTTGGGTGTACTTTTACAATGGTTCTACCCCCTTCATATTCTGCTCATTGGATAATTTTCTGTAGGCGCAAAATCTGAGGAATAGCATAGAATATATCGCTTTGGAAGGAGTGTCACCATGCCCGCCTGTTCGCGGTCTGGTGTGACAGTGGCTGGACACCACACACTGTGGACGAACTATCCAACAACTATCAGGCGATGGCAAGACAAGTTCAGGAAATTACGACCCATCCTCGAAACGCGCGGACAGACGACAATGCTTTCAGTAGTTGGTAGGCCTATCAGTAAAGCAGTACCCAACTATCGCGACAGATTGTGTACTTATCATCTTTCACAAAGACAAAATGTTATCATTCAAGTCACTGCTCTGTCTCCACTGAATCGTGCCAATTCAATAAGGCTGCCTTACGACTTCGATGAACTTGCTGCGTCATCAAGATATGGTGGTACATTGCTGCCAATTCGAATCCAAAGTGTCGGAATTAAGGGCAACATAAAAGTACCCCGGTGTCCCCAGTTCATCTGAGGCATTATTCACTACCCTTGAAACTCTGTCAATGCGACCAGCTTAGCTCAACCACGTTGTTCACTGGTTGTACTCTCCCTTCATCACTGCGGTCATCTCCCTAGCCACGATTCTGTCGGACTGCTGTGATGGGTGAAGTTCGTCGTACCTAAGTAACAAGTGAGCTCTAGGTCACTATCTGGGACCGATCTTTGGACTGACCACATAAAGCTGTCTGCGTCAGTACCATTGGCGATTGTACAAGCCGGTGCTGCCGTGCTGTCCATGGTGTACACACATGAATGTACGCAGCCTGTTACGTTGTGTGGCGCAGTGCCATTAAAGTAGTTCTGAGGGTTGCTATACATGTCGGTGAAAAGCCCGTAGGAGTCAAAAGATGCTGCGTTACTACGCGTCAGCTGCTTCCCTGAATCAGATTGTAATGTTGGCTGACCAATATGAGCATCAGGGAGCGTGGGCACAAGCGCGTCGAGCATGAGGGATGTGATTTCATTCCCTGCACGTACCAGCTCCTTCATATACACGTTCCATTCAGTTGTATTGCGTTCCAGGTCCCAGTACCTGCTGGGGTACGAGTAATTAGAGTACAGGATTGTCAGGTCAAGGGGAAGCATCTGTATGCGCGAGGTGAGCTTAAGACACAGTGGCCCAACATTCGTACACTCACGTTCTGCATGATGAAGTTCCTAGCACCGCTCTCGTACAAGATCTTCAGGACCTCGACGGTGCATTGCCTGACCTGAACAATTGATGTGGCGGGGGCATCGCTTCCGGTAAGCAGCGCATTGGCACCCAGATCGTTAGTTCCAATCCAGATGGTGTATATCGTTTCCTCCGGGTTCAATTCCAGCGTGCCATTTCTCGTCTCATTCAGGTAAGCAGGGAGTTGCCAACCTGGGTAGTCACTGCGATCAGGACAACATTCACAATCCATTCGCGCTTACTCACCCATGATCGGAGGGAAGGGCCTGTAGGTAAGCAGGTTCGAGCATGTTGCACCGGAACGAGCAAATCCATAGAGATTGAGGTTACCATACATCGCCGCCCATGTTGGCCAGGCATAGCCTCCGTCAGCGGAGGGGTAGTACGAGGAATCAGTGTAGGAGTCACCAAAAGTGACAAAGTTTTTGATCTGACCAGGCGCGACACCAGCTGCCCAGGATGGTGTGGTGAGTGTCAGTAATGCAAACGCGAGTGTCATACCCTGTAGGAATGCCATGGAGCAGAAGTACTGACTTGTCGTTCGTGAAGTCATCTTATATTGCGGAAATCGTATCACAGGGTCATTGCAATAATCCTGACAAGGAGACCGCGCACACCTACTTGCCGTCACAACGGTCCGCTCACGAATGGGTCGATGAGATCACGAGGGTCATATTTCGCTCCGAGAGTGAGCATACTTCACCTTCGGCTTTTCTTCGTTCTAATCAGTTGATGCTCGTGACGCAAGGAATCAAGGCAGACCTAAAATGTCGCGTTCAAGAGGGGTGGCCATCAGTGTCGCAGTCAGTGCTTTGAAATGAACCTGAACCTGTGAGAGCTCACGCGCGCGCAAGTCACACGTCAAGCATGTATCTCCAAGCCGCCTGATTGTTTATTATTGGCGCCTGAGATATGGCGTACGCCTTGCGTGCGACCATGATTTGATCAGTGAGAACGCGGAATCTTGGTTGGATGCCTTCCGTGTTGAGTAAAATGAAGACTCAGCATCCAGAATATACCAATCATGGTCATTGTATGTGTCTGTAAGAACTCGCGGTGACTTCTGACAAGTGAGTCGGTACCGTAGGCATCTGGTTCCCGAAGGGACAACGGCCCATCCATGGGTGAAAGCCAACCCCGCAGGGAAGAAGATTGATCGCATAATCATATATAACCAGGGTTATAATGTAAGGACGGACGTAACGTTCCAGGGGAAGTCCACTACCAGCAGCCAATAAACCTATTCAGTCTGAACCATGAAGATAACAATAAACAAATGGGGAATTTAAATACTTAAACCTCAGATCCAGTTGACTCCTTCAGTTGTTCGACATCAATGTGTTCCCACTCATCTAGAGCTTCGGATTGTACTTGTTCAGAATGGTCCAAACGGGAAGGCGAGACCAAACGGCACCGCAATGTGCAGATACCCTTCACGATCGTGAAGAAAATGCAGTAACCAACACCCATGCCGATGATGTAAGCGGCTAAAAGTCCGTGCTGTACCGATGGATCAAGGAAACTGTAAGCTAATGATGGGCGTCAGCGCTGTTATGATCCATGTAAAAATAAACTTGCTGTAAAATCCTTGCGTGGCATGTGTTATATACGCAACACCGAGGTAACACGCAAAAAGAACGAGGCATGGTACCATGTGGCTCCATGGACTAGGACCAGCATTCGTCAGGAGTATCTCAAATAGAACGAAGCTACTATTCATGGCATGTTGGGATACGTTGGACCAAGCTAGGAATGGCCTGTCATGAGCAACAGCAGCCGATGAGTAAACACCGCCCACACCTGAGTACTGGGTACTAAAAGTCGATGAAGAAGCAAGCAGAGCCCAAAAAACAACAGTCACGATTATTGCTGCGAGACATTTTTCAAACTTAGACTGAGAAAGCTAAGCATTAAACTCACGAAATATGGTGATAGTGGTGTACAGGAGGACGTGCAGGAGCTGTAAGATCCGTGGCCACTTTTGCAAAGGGTATGCCTTCTGTCCCCGCAACACAAATACTATGGTTTGAATGCTAGAGGCCCAGAAGTATGCAACAAGGCCGATGTAACTGAGATCGGTGAAGTAAGACAAAAATCTGGGGTAGCAATTGCAAAGTTTTGGATCAGACCATTTATTGGGCCACGCCGCGCAAGCCTGGTGTTTGCTTACCTACTACTATCGTGGAAACGAACAGACTCAAAAACGAGAACAGTGATTGTTGTAACGAGCGAATAAACAGCAAACAGCAGACGAAGTGTGCCGAGACTCCGAGGAGAAAAGAACGGAGATGTCACAAGCCTACAGGCTGGGTCGAAGGGAGCCGAGACACCAAACGATTCATAAGATAGATAAGATCTCAAGCCAGTGAGTCTCATGAATGCTGTCGAAAGAATGTGAAAAGGTGATTGGCAACTAGTAGTAGTACTAGTGAGAGTGTTTCAGTTGTTCGGTACAATTTGTGGACCCCACTCGGCTATATTAGAATTTGCAATTTTGGACACTTCAAATTAGCTTCAGGCCCACCGCTCAACGCTCGGGCCTCAGGGTCCAAGCAAACCAAGTTTGGGCAGTTGTCTTCCGCTGCTCGATCTGAGACGCCGACGTATACGCAACAAGTATACATGGGTTAGCCAAGATCCCATTGCGATCGCAAACCATACAGTAATTGATATGCTTTTTTGCTCGGCTACACCCCTTCTTTATCCACTTCTAGCCAGGTCCAGCCCAAGGTCCTAATGGATTGAAGATAAGGACATGCGGACAGACTTAACAGAATGCATACCTGCGCAATGAGACTCTGGGCAATGGGATGAAACTGCGTCTGAGCCTGCCTAAACGTTGATATAGCGAGGTTGGAGTTGACCTTGAACATCGCCCTAAACACAGGTCTGCAAAACTTCATGCGCCCTTTGATGACGCCTGTGTCATCTGCCCCAATAACCCAATTTGCTGCTCCTTGAACGAAATGCATTGCTGCCTGGGACTTAAGCACCAAGGTATAGAATCTGAATCGAATTTCGGCGCTGAGGGTCTTCGAGAAGCTGTACAACTCGTCGAAATGGAAAAGGTGACCCGCAGGAAGAGGTTCATTGTAACTCTCCAATCGTTCGAGGAAGACAGCTACAACCTCACTTCTTCAACTGATACAAGCAATAAATACATGTTGGCGCGCACCTCTTTGGTTAGCGTCCAGGCTATCCAGATCAGAACCCTTGAAATCGAGCTTCGAAATGTCCATAGTGTGTCGTGATTCATACCACCGGTCGGCAAGCGCATTCGCAGGATTCGCCAGAGTCAAATCATATTCCATCTCAACAGGCAAACGCAATCCACTTTGATGAAGCCATGCCTGTCGGACAATTTCAGCGGTCACTTTCTCCAACTATCAGTTGTCCGACCGTACATCCCAGTTGATGCTGTTCAGTGCTTTGATTTGTCCCTCGCTGCCATTCTTCTGGAAGTAGGCATAGAGGTGGTTCTTCCATGTCTCTGTGGTGATGCTGTGACCCATATAAGTAGCGACGTAGTCCTTGACATAGGGTAGAAAGACTTTAAGGCCACCGAGCGTACGCTCTATAATAATCTAGCTCAATAGATGTCTTCACGAAGCAGATACAACCTACCAATGTGCAAGAGGAAATTGGCGCCTTTATCGTAAGGCACGCGACTATATGCAGAATCAGGATTCTCTCCATAATCAAAGTCGATAACCAGTTTTTGGTATTTTGGTTTGTCTTCGAAGAACGCGAGGGCATCCAGCAGTCCTTTGTGTCCGATCACAGAAGATAGGCCTCGGTGTGCAGGCGAGTGTATAATCTGCAGTAGCACACGTTCAATATAAGTCGTCCAGCCTTCGTTAAGCCAGAAGTGAGAAGCGTGAGCATGCCTAGAGTACCATTAGCAAATGTACAAAATAAAGCCGCAGAAAACTAACGTAACACCATTCCCAAACCATGAATGCGTAAGTTCATGGATCACCACGTCTGTCAGCGACCTGTCTCCAGCAAGAAGGGCTGAAAGGGGTTAGCAGTCTGATACATGCATGCAACATGCTCACTGGGTGTCACAAAGGTCAAACACGGATTTGCCTGGTAGTAATGAGTAGGTGGTTGTATGGAATAACGTGTAACTCACCATGCCGCCATAAGGAAAAGACGGGAAGTACAAGGAGGTCATAAACCCCATATCGGTACGGCCCGGCAAGATTTTCTGCAGCCGCTAAAAAACTGGCATACAATGACACTCGCGTTTTTACGGTGCGGAAGTTCATGCAAATTTACCTGGCGGTATCTCGGCTGAACTCCCAGAACGAACTGTCCATGAGCTCAGGCTCAGACCAAACCCCAGACTTCCATTGTTTTCCATCAGGAACTTGGAACGGCTTGTACTGCAAATTTCCAGCAGCAATCGCGAGAAGGTATGACGGAATTGGGGTAGGCTGAAGAAACCAATGTCTGTCATGAAGCGGGATTGTGATGGTAGGCTGGTGAGACATGCCTGATCGTATGTATACACAACTTCATCCTTGCCGATGATCTTGCCATCATGAGCTGGACCATCTGAGGGCGGAAAAATACGTCTCGCAGATAGAAGAACTGGAAGTACGGAACGGACACTGGCGCTGTACGTCTGATGATTGGAAATCAGCGCGACAAACCCTGGGGTGATCAGTGGAGAACACCCACTAGCTTCACAGACGGAGTATCTTGTCCATGGTAAGCTTTTGTCAAAATTGCGGAATCAAATTATCAAGGCGTCTCACCTTGTACAGGAGCAAGGTCTCGCGCGTGAATGGGTTGGCACTGGCTGAACAGGAACGGGAAGGTTTTACCCTGGGTCTGCCTGAATGAATATGAACGGGAGAGCGATATTGCGCACATGGTGAGTGAAAGCCTACTCTTTCTCAAGGAATTGCAAGGCCGTGCCATTCGCAGTCGTCCTGTAAGTGATCTCGACCAAAATACTCGATCCGGCACTCAAAGTTCGAGGAAGGGAGACACGCAACGCAGATCCCATCACTTCATGCTTGGGACCAAGTCTGAACTATAGATAATACAAGCTCAGAAAAGCACGCTAGTGAAGAGACGCAGAGCGCACGTCTTGGACTGCATCTCCATCAACTTTTACTCCCTCGATGTGAAGATACGAGGTATCGAAGCTGAGACAGCTCAGAAATCATGCCAAATAGATAGATAGACAATCAATCTCACATCACCTCAGACACTTCATCGATGTTTGCAATACAATCATGTGTTGCGGTGCCTGTGATGACCTTGTTGTCAAAATCAACTGTCCAATCAAAGGTGATATGCTTCGTAGCGATCTGCAGATAATTCGATTGTGATGTCGGATCCGCTTCGTGCATTTCTAATGATGAATGGTCCGAAGCTCGATACGAAATGAAGAAAGAGGATTTCGAATGCTTCTCTACAGTAAGAAGAAAGGGTTAGTACACGTTTGACTGACTTGCCACTCGAGTATGTTCGCCAATCTTTAACTTAGCAACTACTAAGTCAGCCGTTTGGCTTTGCACCGATGGACTTCATAGCGATGGAGATGTCTGAGTATTCGACCCAGAGGGTCACGACTGGAAGATCCTTGTAGCTCAAAATAAACCTGGGGGCAGCAGACTTTGGTTAGACGCTAATCTAAACGGGACGGCTGAAAGTAATAACTCCGTTCCACTTAGGGCCCGCGTAAGTGATTTACGAGAGGACAGCCATAAGGTCATTATGTTCCAACGTCCTGAGATTCGATAGCTTGGATGGTATGTGGCAATGTATGCGGCAATGCGACGGGATTTGTGTGGTTTGCCTAAGAGAAATAAACATTAGTTGTCTCTATTGACAATATGAAAGCTCACCGATAGTTTGTTTTAGATGGCTCGATACCAGCGAGGCGGCCCTTCCCTCCCCAGCGCCTCCCTCAATGCCTTATATTTTTCCTCCGGTGGCACATGGGTTTATAACTGCTCCCAAGGATCGTTACAAGCGAATGCTATGCACCAAAAGTATTTCCCCTTGGGAGTTTTCACTCGACGAAAGCTGGTGTAGGGGAGAACGCCTGTCCGTGCCATGACATCTCCCGAGCCGAGGAGAATCATATTATTTGTGTCTTCAAGTGTCTTAGCCGGCGGATGACCCACGTCAAGGGCTCGCTGCTGCAACCAACTATCGCTGACAAGATATCCGCAATATTTTACCATAACTACAATGCATGAAGAAGGATTAGGATACAGATCGTTCCAACGCAACTGCATACTCTCACCTGGAATCCGTGTTGATGTTTGATTTCAACTTTGAACCAAAGTCTTACCCTTTTATATGGATCTCATGTGACGAGGCACGTGCTGTGTGGTAGCGCGCGCTGACCTCTGTGGCCAACTAGTGGCAGTAATTGGTCAACACGTGTAAAATTACCACATTGTGTTGACCCAATTGCTTATGTATAATCGCGTTTGTTTGGCAAGAGCTTTAGAAATAAACATTCCCACGTGATCTATTCGCGTAAAACACGCGCTTGCCACTTGAGCATGTTCGCCAATCTTTAACTTAGCAACTACTAAGTTAGCCCCTCCGTCTCACATTGTTCAGCAGCATCTACCAGCATGGCAACATCGCAAGCGCCAACACGCCAGGCCATCACCCTAAAAGGTTCCACGAATCTTGTCACTGAATTTTTCAAGTATGCAGCCAACACGTGGGTTATTTCGAGCCACTTTCCGACTAAACAACTCACTATTTCATGTCTTGAAACAGGATTCTCTTTCAACGTGGAGTATACCCGTCCGATGACTTTCACATGGTAAAGAAGTATGGGCAAACTGTCCTCGTCACTCAGGACTTGGCACTAGAGAACTACCTCGACAGGTGCATCTCATTCGATGTCGACTTTCGTACACTCGCTTATTTTAATTTAAGGATACTGAAGCAAGTCAATAGTAGGTGCCACGCGATTCCTCATACCCTGACTAAATTGGACTTCAGAGTGGCTACTTACTGGGTCGGTAACGCAACTCGTACTTGCGATTATATCAAAAGATACCAGGCTACCACTTGAACGATGGGTGTTCGATGTTAACCTCGTTGAACAACCAGCTGATTCTGCCGAACCGTAAGTCCCCCGCTGTTCACGGCACCCAGTTGATTGACCCTGCTTTACAAGAACACCTGCGAAACCTGAATCAGAGATCCAAGCCGAGATTCGCTATATCCTCAAACAAATCGTATCAACCGTAACTTTCCTCCCAATTATTGACGCGCCGACCGTCTTCAATATCCTTGCATATACGCATGACTCCGCTGATGTGCCCGCCGATGAGTGGGTCGACACTGATCCACTGGCGATTGAGGCGAGCAAGAGTCAGCAAGTGAAGTTGAGAAGCTTCAGCACTGATGTTCACCGAATAGAAGCGATGGTTGCGTATCGTTACGAAGGATAAAACAATTATCTGAACCTTTACTTTCCCTGTTACAACGATGATGAACAAAAACGAGTCGCTTTCCTCATGGCAAAATGATACATAATAGTGAATGTGCATGTTTGTGAAGGAATGTGCGAAAACAGGGAAAGGAAGAAGAAAAACTGTCCAACGCCATGACATGATCACGATGTCACTTCGTATGGTTTCAGATAACAAGTAAGCCCCGTGTCAGGGGCTTCTAATGCCGACTCAAACTTGCTACAAAGTCAGCGACTGCAGTCCAATACCCTTGCTGGACACACGTATCATCTAAATGCCATCATTAAAGCCCGTAGTTCAGATCACCGAAATAACGCACTGTGATGTCCTCCTTCGAATTCAAGGAATCTCGACTTCCCATTGCCGACTTCCGACATGTCAGATTTGTTTCCAGTGCTGCCGGATTTGGTACCCTGGCGCCGTGAAATAATCTGCCATAACTCTTGCATGTGCTCGCGTGGAACAACTTCATCCCTAACACCGCTCAGCATCAAGATTGGCGTCGACCGGGGTATTAAAGGTATTTTCGAAGCCGAATCCCATTTTTGATGGCAAAGGAATGAAAGAGGGCCAAGAAGAGGAAGAGCTTTAGGTACGAGACGTGGGAGGTTTGTGAATGTGTTCTCCAGGATTAACGCCGCTATCTGCACAGTCTTAGATTGTGATAGTATGAAAGCGAAATTGGAATATAATCACCTTTGATGAATTTCGACTTGCAAGGTCAATAGCGACAGCACCGCCAATAGATTGGCCGTAAAGGATCTTGTCACAAAAGCAAGTTAGTTCAATCCTTGGAAGTGGCGTCAACATACTTACAACGGGAGTATTTTTCAGGTATGTGTGCGAGGCGAGATAGTCGAGCGCCGTTTGAGCGTCTATACGTATACCTAGAAATTGCAGTGAACAAAGGAAGTAAATTACTGGAGATACGGTGTCTCGCTTGATTCTGATGGAGAACCCTCGGAATGACCATATCTGTTGGTATGAATGAATAAAAGATTCCCAGACTCGAGGTAGACTGGACTGTAAAGGACAGAGGGCGCACCCGCGGTATGAGAGCATGAGTACATTGCAACGCATTTTTACGTAGAATACTTTTGCGAGAGGTATCCGGTGACCGTGATTGCCGCCATTGCCGTGGAACATCAAGACTGTCGGTCGAGTGGATGCAAACTTGCATTGGACGAACAAATAGAACCTAAGTGAATGAATGAATGCAAAGTATCGGGATGGTGTGACGTACCTCTTCATGCGTCTGTTGGTCTGCGTAATCGATGTGTGCAGCATGGTTGTTGCTTATCTCTGTCCGTTGCATGAGAAGATAGCACCGCAAAGTAAACCCATCTTCAGTGACAAGGGGTAAATCCTGGTATTCAAGTCCAAAATCCGTTGGCACTGGGACCTCTGTTAAAGTTTGGTCAGTTACGCTGGCGTGGAATGTGAAGTGCACAGTAAACACACCTGTGCGAGAGCCCGGGGGGAATGCGGATGGGTAAATGAGATAATTTTGTCCGTAGTATAGTAGTCCACAGCCTAATAAGATACAAAGGTCACTCGAGCACATCATAAATTAGGAGGCGCTGGACCTAGCGTTGTAACACCAGCTACGGTAGCGATGGTTCCCTGTGGACAATGTGTTATGGTCAAGGGTTGCTGAACATGGCGAAAAGATATAGAAGCACCTTGGCAAAAGCCTCTAATGATGGCAGCGAAGGCATATGTTCGAGATGTCGTGGCCTGCCAGCAGTACTGGCAAGCGCCACAAGGTATCGCAAGATATTTGTGATTGTTTATCAGAGCTTTATAACATACTTATACTTTGCTTCAACTCTTGTGTAATTATAATGTTAACACCGATCTTGTTACGCACAGACCTGCGCAGGTCTCCACCTGCAGCTGGACGCTAGCTGTGGGTCAAGGGCACCGTTTGAGCCCTCTTAGGACATATCCCACCTTCCACACCCGTGCCTCACCAAGGCCACAGTTTCTTGTGTCCCACAGTCGGACAGTCCTGGATGCTCCTCTATACTCCTGTATGTTGCCAACCTTCAAGGCTGTTCAAGCTTCGCAGATCCAAGATCTGATCCATGATCGAAGAACGATGTCATCGATGATGGCTGGATGATCGGAAGTTTTGTATGACAGTCTAGTCTGATAACATTTAGTAGTTGCCAGAGCGATCATCACTAGTCCGCACTCCGTGTACAAACGTATTCTCCAATCACATTCATTTACAGCCAAGCACAAGCGGAGACATCTAAATCACGCTTTCGTACAGTTTCGTAGGCTTCGTGTGGAATTTTTCAGAGGTGTCACTTGCCGGTGTCCCGCGGATATGTTCGTGCTGAAATTTTATTTGCTCCCTGAAATCTTATCCATGCTCCACTAGCACACAACCCTGATTCACACATTGCCCATGGTGACGCACAATGACAGAGCAAGCCTGTATTTTCTACTGACCATCAAGACCATCCATCCACTATCAGTGACCAGGGTACGTATTACGCGCATAGGAGCTGACGGCCAAAAGTTCAGGTAGGTCAAACACTTCCTCCGGGATCATTGGGACTAATTTCTGGAGAATCAGTTGTGGAGTGCTTAGTAGTGACATGCGACATAAATGATCCTCGCTCCACCTCGTGAGTGGCCCCGACGACAAAAGTACCGTCCTCTATCCAAAGAGGGTAATGGTGCGCTTCTGACATATGTGATGCTATCTTCTCCAATGTGATGGATATATTAAGTGCGTTTCAGAATGTTTTGAGAGGTAGAAGAATTCACAGATGTCTGACAGAATAAACGAACTACATCCGAATGAGGGCATGCTATAAAGTCCATGGCGCGCTCAGATAGCCTGTATTGACCTCTTGTCATTTGTCTTTTCCGCGAACCTATTCGAAACACACCCGTCGTCTCACCAGACACCCCACGATCTTTACAAAATGCGCTCTTTTATCACTTTAACAGTTCTCCTTACAGCTGTTTGCAGCACCTTCACCAGCGCTGCTCCTATTTCCCTCCCTGACGTTTCCGTCCCCTCTGTTTCCTCTGTCAAGTCTGATGTCTCCAGTCTTTACAAGGAGCTCAGTCTCCCAGGTAGGGAGATCAAGATCAGGTCTTCGGGCGACATCGCGGTTGAAATTCCTATCCCCTCGGTCGCTGTGGTTTTCACTACTGTTTTCACCCAGATCCAGCCATTGACTGATCAGCTCAGTAAGTCATCATTATTATGCCTTGACTCCAGTATATCTTATCGTCTCCCTAGCCTTCATCACTGCGAACAATGCCACCGTTGCTGCTATCTCACCTGTCATCGCTCAAATCAAGACACAGCTCACCAGTGCTGTCTCTCAACTCCAAGCACTTGTTGGCCAAGACTCTTCGGTCATCCTTGCGCCTGTTGAGGGCACTGTCTCGTTGACCGTCGATGAACTCGCGGCGCTCATTGCTAGTGACCTCTGCGTAAGTATCTTTTTTTAATGCAACCCAGTCATTGTTGCTGAGCGTCTGCTTTAGCTTCTCTTCACTGCTCTCGGTGCCGTGCTGAAGGTCGTCATCGGCGACGTCCGTGCAGAGGTTCTTCCCATACTCACTGACCTCGGCTGCGACGTCGTCTCCATCCTCAAGATCGTTGTCACGCTCGTCGCTGGGATCGTTGCCTCCCTTTCTCCTCTCCTTGCTCCTGTCGTCGCTATCATCGCTTCTTTAGGTCTCTCAGACCTCTTATCCCTCCTCGGTCTCTCCCTTTAATAATGTGTGCCTTTATATTCAACGTCACTTATTCAGGCGCTAATCAATACTAAGCAGACCCATGCATACCGTTGTTTATACCTATACCCTTGTACGATGATAAGGGCAGCAGAGATGCATTATCAGATCACGAATGTTGCAATGTTGTCATATAATTTAGTGCCAGCATTGCAGGTTTAATCTCCGTTTACTTATACCAGTATCATGTTTGATCGCGCAACACAAGCGCAATAAGGCAAATTCAAGCTTTATTCGGCAGTGTCCCCCAGCCATAATAGTGGTAAAAGGCGCGCAAGACGGTTTACGAGCCTGAGATGGGTTTGAATTGGACAGTGCAACGCCTCTCAGGATCCATACTACTACATTGTCAGATATCGCTGAACAGTCACGGTGTGCTGGAAATGCGTCTGAGAATGCTAGATGGAAAAATTTCCGGTATGAAAGGTGATACAGAACGACAAGAGGGCGAGGTCCACAGTCCATACCTGGCTCCCGATTTAATGAAAGTCAAGAAAGAGTGATGCATGGAGGGGAAGTCCGAAAGAGGCGGGCTTCAGAAAATATGAGAACAAGGCAAGGCGGAGTGCATTATAATTTATAGAGTCTGCTGCACAGCTATAGGTGAGGTCAACATCAAGGCCATAGTTCAGCATATGCGTGGTACGAAGGTCAAATTGTATCTTTGAATGCAAGGGCACTCTGGTACATGCATAATATAGGCCAGGCGGAACCCCAAATACTACTGCAAGTGATAACAGAGCTGCAATCTCACACACCCGCCAACACGGTAAAACCACACCCTGTAGACGCATCTCACCATGGCTCATCCGGAACTGAATCAACACTCGGAATTTGTGCCCGAACAGCGGAAATTTCCTTTGCGTCGATACGATACAATTCCATCAGCTCAATAATTTTGTCCAAGGTATCGCGGTCCGCGCGTTCCAGGAGCGTCAATCTGCGATCATACCCCTGAATCCGATTGTGGACTTCCCCGCTTGTTGGTGATGCATGATAGGAAGCGACCGCGAGCTTGATAACCCTACGGGACAGTTCCCGGCTGTCTGACACAAGATAAAGTGTCTGCAACACAAGGGTCAAATCAACAATGTACGCTATAAAGCGCTGGAGCACCACGCCGCTGAGTAGGATGTGTTAATATTTTCTCAATTAACGATAAGTAGCGGCACGTACGACAGCTGGTACACGTCGTAAACCCATTTCGCGATTACCGCACTTGCCACTATAGGCACTACGATGGGAACCGCAGGTCCTGCTAGTACAGACACGATACCCGCAATGGCTCCCACCGTAGACAGTCCAACAGTCCTGTGAATAATCATGAGATAAAAATCCATTCATATAAAGAATTGGCCTACACGTTCCTGTCAGGATTAGTAGTAGGTCCGACGTCTAGCTTGTCGACCATATTCACCACCAACTTCCTGAAGTCATGGCTGTACAAGTACTGCACACAAATCACGTCAGAATACGTGCGGTGATAACGAAGATAGACATTACACCATGAGGGTCATGGAAGTTCCACACAGCAACGATGTCAGTGTGAAGGACACGTAGGCACTCCCACGTCGTACGGTCCTGGAATGCTGCGCACGATGCCAATGCCTTCCAATATCCTATAACATATGGAAGCTCAGATTGCACTCATGAACCACCAAGGCGGAATCGAGACGAACTTCTCTTGCCAACCCTAACACTATGTGAATTCTCCGATAAGAAAGATGCAAGTGAGGCTTACTCGATTGATGCTTTGATTTTGAGTCCAGGATCCACGCGCTGGGCGATGGAGGTCATCACCGGCGCCTCGGTTGCAACATGCTTACAAACACGCTCTTCGGTTATTTGGATTAGACGAGCCAGCGTCTCTGTGTGGTCTTCCTTTGCTGTGTTTTAATTATTAGAAGTATTAAAGATAATTACAGTGATTATACCCACTGGAGACCGTAGCATGCGGGACATCCGATCCTGCAAATTTCTCTAGGGGTCCGATGCAGATTTCCTTTAACTCGGCGTCCGCTTTGTTCTTGATGAGTTCCTTGACGGCGTTGGGGCTCAATCCCACGAGAGATGACTCATCCAGAGTACGATTGACGCGGTTGATGAACCTATCGTATTTAGTGAAAACGACTCCACCAGTACCGAGGCATAATGCTGTGCAGCCGCAGCTGACAGGCCAGGCGTCTCCAGCTCCTCCCCTTCCGAACAGACGCCTTGCACCCAGCAAGCTTGCACCAACTATACCCCCCTTCCCCGGTGTTGCCCAATGGGATGTCACCGCGTCTGAGAAGGCTGGTTTGATACATTGGACACGCAACACAGAGGATACATTGAAGGTGATGTTGCAGTACCATTCATGCTACAATCCAATTTGCCGGAGGATGTCTTGGCCCAAGTCTGGTCTGTAATCATAAGACGTCTATTGTTGTTGTTGTTGTTGTTGTTTCTCATTTTGAGTTTGCAGGGATCTTGCGGATATCAGTAATGACGGCCGTCTAACCCGCGGCGGATTCGCAGTCGCGATGCACCTCATTCAGGGCAACCTCTCAGGCAAGGATGTTCCTAGTACGTTACCTCTGACCCTTGTACCTCCATCAATGCGAGGAGGACACGTGCCGTTTGGTGCTGCACCGGCACCTCCCAAACCAGAACCTCCGCGGGATCTCCGTTGGGACGATTCACCTCCGCCATCGGCGACCACCTCGCATCCTCCAACAAGCATCTTGCAACCTCAGAGCACGGGTACCCCGCTCTCTCCGCGGTCTTTGCCTCGTCCCACACTGCCCTCGCAGGATCCCTTTGGCTCCTCTCCAGCTACATCTCGTGCGTTTCTCGGCGCCATCTTCTGAGGAGATACTGATACTCTGAACAACAGCGTCGAACAAGAATTTCTTTGATGATGACGATACACATGCGCCGCCCGTTTTGCACGACCAGTCTGCAGAAATTGGAAACGTGCAGAATCGATTCAATTCCACGCAGAGATCTCTGCAGACCGCAAAGGCTGAGCGAGAGGCTCTCGAGAGTACGCTTGCCAATCAGGCTGCACAGCTTTCAGCTCTTCAGACTCAGCTTGCTTCTGCCAAAGCATCTTATGAGACGGAGACTTCCCTTCTGAACGCTCCGCAATCGCCACGCAGCTCAGATCGCCGACATTCAGAGAGTTAGGGAAGAACTAATTAGGGACGAGAGCGACCTCAGTGCTGTCCGAGTGGAGAAAGCAGAAATTGAAGGGTCTTTCCTGCGCGACAAGGAAGAGGTTCGAGAGTTGAACAGGCGGATGGCGGAGGTTACGACACAAATTGCTGTTGTGAAGCAGGACATTGAGAAGGCGAAGAAAGACTCGAAACAACAGAAGGGTCTTCTAGCTATTGCCAAAAAGCAACTGGCAGCCAAGGAGTCGGAGAAGATCAAGGTGGACAAGGAGCTAGAGGAGGCACAGCAAGATCTCACCAATGCGATTACGGAGAGAGAAGAAGCCGAGGCTGAGGTCGAGAAGATTGTAATTACGCCTTCGCAGACAACGATAGAGCGTTCCAAGTCGCCGGACTCGGTTGCTTTCGCGGCTGCTCATCCTTTACCAGTGACCCCTGATATCACGGGCGCCATGAGCCCGATCAGTGTCAAGAGTGGAAGTAACAACCCATTCGAGAGGTTAACATTGTCCTTGGGGGCATCGACCCCGCGATCTCAGTCGCCGTTCCTGTCTTTCCCTAATGCTTCTTATCCTACTCCCCCAGGCCTGTCATCACCGCCTGGTCTCTCTGCCCCAGCTACGCCGGCTACAATGCAATCAGATATGTTTTCGCAGGCATTCGACACAGAACCCGTGCTACAGACAAATAACGCGCCTGATACAGATGGTTCTGAATTTGTCGTCGTGACCCCTCGTGTGAAGGACGGTCCCTACTTTTCCGATGATGTCGTATCGTCACCCACGAGCGATGAACATTTCACCACCCCTCCAACCAGTATCACACCAGTCAATCTCAACTCCAGTGCAAACGCTTCATCTCTCGATAGTGTCGCCGCACACTTCCCCGCTATTGACGATTTCAATACTCAGCACCCCGCACCGGCGGAGGGGGAGAAGGAAACAGACCTGTCGACGGACCTTGAGGAGTTGGAGGTGAATGACACTGAGAGTGAAAGCGAGGACAGCCACGAGTCGGAAGCTGTCGACCACTTGACAGACTCTGCCAAGGAGGTTTCTCCCTCCGAAGCAGTATCCTCACAGGCGCCGACCTCTTTTGACATCTTTGGAGTTAACACTGATATGCCCGAGCGAGTCCCTGCTTCCAGCAGTGCACCTCAGTCGGACACAGCCGTCCCTTCGCAGAATGGCACATCTTTGGTAGATGCCTTTAGTGTTCCTTTCTCAGGGCTTGAAGCCACTCCGTCGCAGCTATCTCAACCATCTGGGACAAGCAGTTTGAATAGTTTTGACGAGGCTCTCGGCAAGATCTCAAATGGCGGTTCCGCGCAGCCGGCTGCTGCCTTCTCCTTCGATTCCAACTTTGAGGATTACTTTGACTTTGGGACAGCGATGGCATCATCTTCTACGTTCCCACCACCCCCCACCGGATCTGCCCCTGCCAATGGCATCCCCGCAACGACCGCAAACGTGGTTACGCATGGGAATGAAGCACCTAATTTCTTCACCCACCCTGCCAGTAATGGGATATCAGCTACTCCGAAAGTGGCTATGGCACAGCCGGCAGCCCCAGTCTCATTTGATGAAGTCTTCTCATTTGGCCCCTGGAATGCCTCAAGCACCGCACCTCAGCCTGAGAAGGCAGAGTCAAAACAGGCGGATGCGGGAGGCATAAGCTTCCAAGATGCATTCGGAGGCGTTGATGTCTCTCAAGCCCTGGCGCTAGATAATTCAGTCTCTTCTAGAACTTCAAAAGCATTCACATCCTCTGCGTCGCCACCTTCGTCCGAGGGTGGTAAGCCCTTCCCAAAAGTCTCTCCTCCTACATCACCGCGAGGGCCATCTTCTCCCCGCGTTACATCGATACGGTCTACGTCCCCTCCACGACGTGCCACATCGCCACCGCCTCGAGCTGTTTCTCCAAAGTTACAGCGGCCGTCAAGCTCTTCAACCAAAGAACCCGCTCACGACAAGCCTCCGCCACCCCCGCGGCACTCTAAGCTCAGTGTATGTACTATATTTACTTCGCATGGTACATTACTAATAATTGGTGCTTCATAGATTCGCCTTCCGTTTGGCAAGAGAAAGAAGCAGGACTCAGTACCGCCCGTTCCTCCATCTAGTCTGTCACAGAATGTGACTGTTATAGAGGAGTCGAGGGTGACGCCTGGTGTTGAAGACGACGTGGAGCCTGGGAAGCAGCTGTCTGCTATGGGCTTCCGTCGGGCTCAAGCTGTTGCGGCGCTCGAAGCACACGATTATGACGTACCAAGAGCATCGAATAGCCTGCTGGGAGCGCAATAGGGCAAGGGGGCCGATATGACGAAAGTGATATCTTATCGTTTGATCTTCTGTTTGTAATATTTCACGTGTCCTTTCATTTTCAGACAACAGAACGTACTTCCGGAGCGCACATGCACATTCCTTACTACTCTTCCGTTTTCTTTAATCCCCGTCGTCATTCCCGAAATATTCGACTCATAAGGAGCAGGTCAAGGGGCCAGCACCAACGGAACAATGACATTCCTTTATGCCGCTTTCTTAGGGTTTCTGTCTGTTTGACGGGTCAGCGCCATGGCCTTGTCATTGTCATGGTCATCTCGAGTGATTAGTTTGACCCTGCAGAAGTTTGTTGTATTCCCACCAGGATTCAGTCGACCCCGCTTTATGAGAATGACTGTGTGCTCATTAATGCCTTCTGCGGCAGATGGCAGAAATATGTGTGTCAATTGTTGGGGTAGATATAATGAGACGTGCGACTGATGGTTACATGTTAGGGCCCAATAGATCTCACGTCAAGCGAGATATCATAGCATTGAACATGTTTGCAATAGCGTAGATTCTGATATTGTTGTAGCTCCCTGCACATCCAAATAAACCACAAACAATTTGGCTTTGACTTTCAAACGGTGATAGTGGCATGATTATTTAAACATCGTGGACGGAAAGGCATCATTCACAGGGCATAGGTAACCCTTCATTGTCACTGCTGGACCCTTCCAAACCTGAAGACAACCTCCGGCGTTTTGCACTGTATGCGTTAGCGTCCGCCTCCTGTCTCCTCTTTCCCTTGGGGTCCTTTCGATCGGTGGCTCGCACGGCGTTCACAAAAAAGTTGTTGAGCCCAGCCGATGGAGGAAAATGGTGCCAGAAGAGCATCGGGGCAATGGTAGGTTTGACACGGAAGAAATATTCGTTGTCCTCGTCGATAGACACCCAGGCTGATTTCCAATGACACTTTGCACAGGTAATGCGAACCTTTCCGTCCTTCGTTGACACCCGGTTGTCCGATACTGCGGGATGGCAGCCCTCTGTTGCGCATGCACTGAACTCGTAGCCCAATGCACGATACGGAGGACGGTGCTTGCTTATCTCCCTGCTCTCAACTACACGCTTCCCCTCTACGTATGAGCCATAGACGATCACGACGGTGTTGTGGTCTAACACATCGGGACTGGAGGCGAGCAGTTCGCACAATGAGTCCCAGACATCCGGGATTCCGAACAGTGTAGCATTGCGAACAAAGGCTTGAATTGTGGGACCAACGTTTACAGGGAGGGTTGAGGCCCCTCCAAATCCAATGATAAAATCAAAGACGTCGCTAGGACCTGCGTGAGGGGATTGTGCGATAAACCAATGGAATGTCACTCACTCCTTCACCAGTGTCAGCAATGAGTCAAAGTGATGGCTGACCCGCATGGCAGGCCCACAAGTGACAAGGATGAGGCCGCGTCGTCCACCCCTCGCTTTGGGTGTGGTGTCGCACCATGGCGCGTTGCCCTTGATGGTTGTCTCCGACGACTCATCATTTCTTGCGTGCAACGACGCCATCTTCATCGCATTTATGAACTGCTTACCGAGGTAGGCCTGTATAATTTCCACAGCTGTGGTATTGGTGCCTCCTGAGGCCCCGCCGGTATGCTGCAACATACCAGTGTACTCATCGGAGTGCGTGTCCATGATCACGAAGGTATTGCTGGGAATGCTTTCCATGGTGGATGTGGTGACAAATTGTGAAGGGATGGTCAACCGACGTGATTCTTTTAGATGAGCCCCTGCCTTCATGCTCAGAGCGGCTGTGGTAAGCTGTCAATTGCAAAGGTTAGTCGCCAGGGGTCAAGGAGGAGGAATGGCTTACATTTGCAGATGAATGTTTGTACTGGGTCACAAGGTCAAGATTAATCAGGAGTTTCAGATAGTGGTCCTTCATCGAATCCAAGGTTATGTGAACAATGCAAGCCGGCCACGCCTTCTTCACTCTCTTGCGCATCCCATATCCGATTACCTTGTAAGGGAAGCTCCTCTCCTTTCCATCCACCTTTCTAGCACACAGCATGCACAGGAACTCCCAATCCTTCGGGACCGAGTCGTGGCCAATGCATCCAGATCCGCCTGGCCGCGTTTGGTGACATATAACGGCGCCACATTGAACGCACAAGTATGATGTCGTTGGCTCGCATGCATCCGAGCAGTAATGGCAGAAGGTGCCAAGAGGGTCCAGCTCAATTTTCATGATCTCAGCGATGGGAGGTTTGATGGCATGGGCAGCTGGGGGCTGACCGACGGGGGCTGTAAACGCTGAATCTTGCAATGTCAGACCGCCGATGTCGAGTTTACCAGGGGCCGAACGAGCGATTCCGAGTTGAATGGCAGCAGCACGAGCTTTTGGGGGCATGTTGTTCAAGTTGAAGAATGGCAGCAACAAAACAGTTCAATCTGTATAGCAAGCTTGACGGTATATATGCTTATGGCCTGGTTACCCAGTTAATTTTGATACTCCGACCAATCTCCGACCAAACAAATCATTGCTTCGAACTTCAAACCACTGCAGTGACAATTTGGCCTCTTTGTTTGGTGGGTAGATATCTTCCCAGGGAAGACGGCCGTGCAAGAGATATAGTAGGACGTTGCCCAATGCTTCAAGATCATCTCGCCGTCCTTGTTCTGCTCCTCACTCGTTAGCCACGAGCAATAATGAGAATGATGCTCACGAACCTTGTCCGAAATGCACATTGTAGCTCGAATACGGCATTGTCCTCAATGCAACACGGTCTTCACGGTATGGTTTATGTGTTCCTGTGGATGGGTCGACGTAAAGCTTCACCAAACCAAAGTCGAATAGATAGACGATGTGAGACTTTTCCCCGACGCCCATTACGAAATTTTCAGGCTTGGTGTCCCGCAGGATGACTCCTCGTGAGTGGGCGAATTCGACTTTGTTGAACTGACGAAAATCCATCTCAAACCTGCGCGAGTGTTCGACACACTTACCATTTGGATTCCGAGCATAACTACCGTCTTGCAAGGAAGCTCACTCCTGGACAGTTTGGGAAGCTGTTCGAGATTCGCACCTAGTTGTTTGAGAATCAAGACATACGATCCTCGATCCAGACCACTCCATTTGCATTTGCACGATGGTATGCCTAGGTGACCACGCAGGAGGCTATGCTTCGTAACGCACTACGCAAGACATGTCTGGTGTGTGCTCCGATGCAGTCCCTGATTTGAGTGCAATTTCCTTGTGCTTATTGGTAAGTAGATTGTTTTTCGACTTCTCAAATCATGCTCATATGTGATTAGGTATGGCGAACGCCTCAAGTCTGGTACGCCTGGTTGTCGTGGCTCTTTGTTCGTTAACACCGACTTGATGTAGTAGTCACCGCACAAATAGACTGCATCCATCTGGATCTTTATAGAAGGAATGTCTATTGGTCTACCTAGGAGAGACACTTTGCTGGCATATGGTTTGAATTTGTTGCTCTGGTGCATGATTGGGCGTGTGCCATGCTCGACTTTATGAGAACATCAACTGCACCCATGATCGCAAGCCCTGCAGTATCGGGGAAAGTCTAGCGCGGGCCCTTCATATTCTATCCTGGGGCTTCAACCTTTGTCCTTCTGCGAAATCGACATGACCTGCGATGGAAAACAGACATGGAGAACAACGCGCGCGTTTGCATTACTCGGAAAGGACCAACTTTGATTGAGTGAACATAGACAGTATGCACCCACTGCCTCCTGCTGCGTACTGCCGCTCAAATGGGATTGCTCGTATGAATGAAGAGGCCGACCAAAAATTGTATCAAAGATCTACGAAGTACACAAAATGTCTGGCAACAATCGAAAGGCATCCTATGAAAATAACAGGCAGATGATCTCTTGAGCCACGATAATACGTAGCACGTATCTCGTTTTCGCCGTGTTGTTTAACGCCGTTGCCATGAGAGACAAATGTGCAACGTAGATAATCTTCGGCAGTTCATGCAAGATGACCCCGTCGTCGAGCTTTTTCAACGGAAAGAGGCTATTTTTTTCAAAATCACAAGAAGCCGAGAGCATCATGCCATCAGGGGGAACATGCAACAAAGTTTTGAAGGACAATAGGCGCTGGCAGTGTTTGCATTTATTTGTTCTGCTTATATAATAGCGTAATGGTCCGGCATGTCGTAGTACCAAACCTACTTATTCGCACTCACAGCGCGCAGGATGAGTGCTGGAAGCACACACAAGGGGTTCGGTTCATCGCATACGATCCCTCCTAATTCTACCTTTATCGACTTCCTAAGATCTGACGGTGACCCAAGCAATTGGCCCCAAGACACTACCCCCCACATCGACGGGGAGGGCCATGTAAACTACATGCGACAGGCTGCCCTCGATGAATCGTTATCAATCAAATGGCGTGTCAAAGTCGGTGCAGCCCTTGCCTCAAAGCTCAACATGGCTGGTGAGTACTCGCTTCTCATGCCCTGGTCCATCAATCATTTATCTCATTCTTTGAACAGAAGGCAACTATGTTTTGCAAGGATGGCCTGCGGGCTATCAGATGTTCGATCACAACAAAGGCCCAAAGGATAGCCCTCGTCATGATGCATATCTTATAGGTAAGCTGTGCTTCCCCATTAGCGAAATTAGTCGACGTTTACCATCAAAATACTAGGTTCCAGCCATGCCAAACGCTTCCGCTCTGTACCAGAATTCATTCCCCACGCCTTATGGCTACTGACGGACCCCACGCTTGACCGCAGTAACTGCAATTGCAAATATTGCAATAAAAAACCCCAACGTGAAATCACTGCCTCCATGGGCCATCTTCCAAAGCGTGGCGGCTCCACACCCACACGGACGATTCAACCTCCTACATTGAAACGCCAGCCTCAGCGACCTAAGGAGCGGCCTGTTCGGGATCAAGAGAAAATATCATGCGACAAAGAAAGGTTTAGACCGTATGTCGGCGTGCGTCGCATGCAGAAACCTGTCAAGCAGCCTGCACCAAAACAAAGCATGCTCAGGGAATGCAACGCCGATTCGAGTTGTGCTTATGGTCCCGAAGTCAAAGTTCGTCGATGTTTCCGTGATGGTGAACTCCTTTGGTGCGCATTGAACACCCCGATCGTTGGGCCCAGCGGCCCAGGCGGCGATGATTCCATCTTGTTCTGGCCAGGTCTTGTCGAAGAGACAAGAGTGAAGACCATGCCCATTACAAAGGATGTATGCATGGATATCCTTGATGGACCATCAAACTGCCATCCGAGCTCGAACATAGACTCATCCAATGGTGATGAGGAAGTCCCTTGTGTCATCCGGCACGACCGTTCTTACAAAATGAAACTCCTTGGTATCTCCCATTCGTTGTATATGTCAGACCAACTCGTTCTTCCGTATCAATCGGTCGCCCCTTCAGACGAGCTTATTCAAGCTATTCATGCAGTATCTTATGAGGACCTCGATCCAGACCCCGGACGCACTTTTGCATTCAACCCATATTCCACCTCTTCGGAAGTGACCTTTGCAAAGTCTGCAGCCCCGTACTGCATTGCGCTGCAGATTGGCGCGGTTATTTCTGGGTATTGGACACTCACGGACGACTGGGAGTTCAAATTCAGCGTCGAATACCCCAATCCAAGCCCACCACGCTCACTCAGCACATTCCAAAGTCTCGATTCAGTGATGAACTCAGGTATGGCACATAATGCTAGCCTCGCCTCGTCCCTAGCGACGCCCTCAGGCTCAGGCTCTCACACGCGTACTATCTCTGCAACGCTACTCCCATTGGCACTGGCCCAGACGATCGTGCAGATGCGCTACCAGGGCCTGTGGTGGGGTGCGGAGCGTATCTGGACGGATGAGCTTATTCGGCTCAAATTTTCGCGAGGCCAGATCGCTCCCGAAGGAAATGACGTTATCAATGCACCTGCTGGTCCAAGCAGGAAGGCGCAGGAGTACGCGCGGTTCATGGGCGGCCAGGTCGGTGGTGCTGAGGGGCGGGGGGTGTTCATGCGCCTCGAAGGATTGTTCGTTGCCGATCCGCCCAACGGGAGAGGATCCAAAGTCTGTCATGCAGTAGGAGCGCTTTATGAACTTGTGGATGAAGACTGGGAGGAAGAATGGGACGGTCGGGAGGTGGCAGTTGACAAAGGCAAAGGAAGGGGTAAGGCGATCGAAAATGACAATTCAGACATGGATGGGTCATTTGAACTGGATGGCGTACCATCTGGACTTTCATTCATGCATGTTCCATCCCCACTAAACCCGCCCACACTCGCAAATCCAGACCCAGTGGGTTCCGTTGAGGGCACGGCAACAGATACTCCTTCGCGCAGCAATGTAGCTTGCGCCTGTGATTCCGCATCTACTGCACCACAAGGTGACCCGAACGGCGCGCTCTCGCATCCGGTTCTCAGTGCCTTCCCTCTGCCAAAGCCCCCCGACGGATTCAAATTCCGCCCCATCCTGAAACCGGGCTATGAGATTGTCGTAGATCTGATGTGGATCGCGGGGCGGTACTATCCAGGCATTCTCGAGCACCGTCTGCTTGACAGGCACGTCGAACGCGCGCTTGCTGCTGGCGGGACGCAGTTATGGGCTCTCGAGGGTCTGACGGCTGGGTGCTATAATGCGATGGACCCGACGAAGTGGAAACCCACTCGCAAGGCGATGGTGCGGGAGGCAAGCCATGATGCGTGGGTGGGGGTTGAGGAACGCTGGAAGAACAAGGAGAAGGAGCGCCAGGAGGTGAAGCTACTGTAACGGGGGGGTGCTAGGTGAAAGTTCTGGCGGGAAAGGAGGAGAGAATGGAATTGAGAGTAACGGAGGATGGGATACTGGAGGAGGTTGATTAGTGAGTTAGCGTTTGTCTTCCATATTTGTGCCCCTTGCATGCCATCTACCCCGCGGGCTAACGGTTTGTTTTCGCTGTGCTATCATGGAATGTACTATATGTGAAGGGTTAAAGGAGCACACGCTCGACTCCTGCACTATCGTTGGTGCCGTCTGCGTGTCCGTTCCTGGGTGCATCGGTGTCACAATTTGGAACTACACTGACAGCCTTGGCGTACGATGCTCAGAAATTCCTTCGTACTAACTTCTAACACCACATAACTTAAATCAATACCAAGACGAAAGTGGGACTGAATATAAATAAATTCTCCTGCTGCTCCCTGCAGAGCACTAGACAACCATTAGCTCCACCGAGCATTTCCCGTGTTAGACACCACTGCCAGTTGATATATACACACGCTCCTGGAAAGCAATTGAGGTCATGCTGGTTGCTGCATCGGAGTCAGCCACGAGCCTAGCGTGATACTCTCGAACGCCAAGGATCAGGCGTGGTCCCAGCACAAAAGGCTGCACAACCTCCAAAATTTGAAGCAAGCCATAGGAAATCTGAGTTTCCAGAGGAGATTGGTCCTATATAAATGATGGATCGTGGTCGCATGCAGAAACCAGTGGGAGGTTATCATACCGCTGAGAGCGTCGGAGAAAGAGAAATAATGAGGCTGAAGCAAGAAACAGCAACAAAACTAGTAGGTTCGATCCCTCAGCGAAAAAAAAGGGAGACATATTCACAATATGAGCTCACCTCGCAAAATAAAGCACGTGAGTTTCCACCAATACCGTGACACAGTCCTTGATAATGCCTCCTGCCGAATGCTGTTGCAGTTCACGGAAGTGCTTGACAGCAATCCAGGCTGCGAGACACAGTGCGAGGACCTCCCACACAGTGCCAAGTATCCAAGTAATGGAATCCAGAAGTATGCCATATTCCCCAAGGCCAATCGAGCACTGATAGGTGCTGGAGAGAATGAGTTCCTCTGGTATTCATCAATGAGCCCCATGTACATTTTTTGGCATCCACAATTAAGCATACCCCCTGAAGCATATATTGTTATCATTACAGCGACCACTCCATTGAAAATGTTGTCAGCCAGGAAGGTGACAGTGAGGAATATCATCAGGATATTTCTGGATTGTTTATCACTGAGGTCTCGCAAGTGCCAAGCTCGCCCTTCAGCATTGAAGATAACACAACACGCATCCAATCCCATATGACGTATGTAATCGAGCCTGATGAATCCAGTTAGTGACAAGACTCGGGTAGTACACACTCCAAACAGACTCACATCTGTGGCAGTATAGTGTGACAGTCATTAGAGGATCATAAGTTAGTAAAGAATCAGCTCACTCCTACAGGGAACCACGGTTAATTGGAGGGGGATAGCAGGCATCTGTGCAGGCTCACTGCATCTGTCAATGAAATGGTCGGAACACCGCCTGTATGCCGCCGGTCAGAACAAGCAAAGACATCGAATGTGAGAAGACATACCCACTATGCTCACGCTGATTGTGAGAGAGAATTCATTAGTACAACGACAGTGCTCAGCCTTCCAAACATACACCGCCGATAATATTCCCAGAAAACGCACCTAGGATTCTCTTAAGTCAGCATAACACGACAACAGGCAGGCTACATACACTGAGATACAGAACTGTCATTAGGGACCATCGTTGCCCCTGGAATTCAGTGTATTTTCACGTGTGTTCCTCTGACATGAGACACTACTCACCCAGACCAATTCTACCTATAAAACCATTCTTAGCGAGATGGCTGCTACGGTCATAGTGTTGACATACCTCTTGTCCGAATGTAAGGGCTGAAAATATTTGTAGGATATCAGCAGTCCTGGAATATTATCATGCTCACCCAAATCATACGTCAGTACAACAAAGGAGGCAACTACGAAACCACAGTCAAGGTTAGATTGAGACATCAGCTTTAACATCCGACTGCTCGCCACGAACCCAAAAAATAGCTGAAAACTTGATATGAATCAATGGCCAGCCACCAAGTAGGATCATTTGAGACGATGGTCATATTAGTGGAGAATGGGGGTGTGGGTCAGAGGTGAACTTGGTAGGCGTATGGCAATGGCATATATACCACCATCCAGTGCTTGGATAACCAAAATGAGATCGAGGGATGATGTCTGTTTCTACCTTGATTGGAACAGTAAAGTCGATCCAGGGGCTCAACGTAAATGTTGGTCGTGAAATATTTGCAAGGGCGGAACACTTGAATACCGTAAATGATGGAAGACAAATTGTGTCGGCATGTCAACGCCAGACCAAAAGTAAAAGTCAACCACCAAGAGATCCACACGAAGCAAATAGATAACTCACATTCTACCCGTGTGCGAGCACACGTCTCAATATCTACTGTTCCTGCTCCTCGTCCTTGGGCCATCTGTCGCTTCATACGCACCTTCTCGTTCTCGGCCTCAATTATCGGGCTTTCGTATGATAAGATGGCCAACGATGATGAGTGCAGAATCTTCGATCTGCATCGTGGAGTCGGTGCAGTGCTGACAGGTTATTCAACAAGGAGAGCTTATGTCGATATGACAGAGACGTTGAATATGTAAAACAAGGGAGAAGCAGACAGATCACTCACCTATATAACCCTTTCAATGAATCATCCGCGTCCTAAGCATCTGCACGCCTTCTCGCCTCCACCTCGGTCATCGGCCTATCATATCATAAGGATGCCAATAAATGATAAGTGCGGAATCTGATACAAGACACATCACACTCAATTTGCAGCGTGCGGTTGATGGGATGTGGATGCATCAATCATCACACCCTGATTCATAATCCATGGTCGATGTGCGGTGAATACAACACCATCCCTCGACTACAAACAGAAATGAAATAAACGAAGACCCGGGAGTCTTGCGGGCGTCGTCCTTTCAACCACAGGAAGCCTTCAAATGCCATAAACATTGATGATCATGTTCTCGATGTCGATGAGCGCCAGCCGGCTGAGTTTCAACTGTTGGCAACGCCATTAGAAAAGAAGTAAATGCCACAATGTAACAGTCAACCTGGGCTGCAATATCACAGGAATGAGAACAATGTCACGGTAACTGAGTCAGTAAGGGCAGTGCCACACTGATGTAAACGCACGCTATGCAAAAACCATCGTCACGGTGCAATTGACGCATTTAGTATGCTGTTATGATGGGAGTGTGGACTATATAACTTGTACTGTTTGTTGTGTAGGGTTGTTAATAGAAACGGAATAGTAATAGTATGCTGGGTGTGTGCAAGAGCGCCAAAATTTCGCCTTTGATCCGCAGACAGAGCCATATACGGGTATCATCTATTGGTTCAAAACCTGTTCGGCATGCTCCGCGTTCTGGAGCAAACCTTGGCAAGAATGCAGAAGCTGTTTGTGGGGATGTGAGTTAGTGAGATTACTAGGTCTCCCAGTGCGAGATTGGTCACCTTGACTCTCGTCCAATACTCGTAAATATGAGCATGGTTAAATGTTTGAGCAACGCGTTTGGTGATCGGGAATTATTGGGAGGAAGGGAGGAGAGCGAATACCTGGAAACACATGATATCCAAATGACTCGTCATAAGTATGACGGCGAGAATTTCGTACTAATCTGGAAGGTGCTTTGCTCTCCTCGCTAGCGCTTCCAGCGACAACACCGTCATTCAACCTCCCAACTCCCTACTGAGATCGATGGAACTCCCACATGCTCCTGGCGTTCTTCGCTTGAGCAGCGAGCATTGTGCACTATAAAACCCACTTTGTAAGGATACTCGGTGGCCGTATCAGACGACTTGAGAAGATCAATGCGAACATCCGTGAGAGGGATATTATTATAAGTCCTCACTAAGCCCCGTTTCGAAGACCCATAATGCGCTGTGAGTTGTCAGCCCTTCAATTGTGACTGTAAAGTCTTTGTCCTGTGAGTGGCGTGTTGCAGCGGTAGAACTTGTCATCGACGTCGCGACGATTATTCACTATTAATTCCTGGCGAAGCCAAGTAGCTGCAATGGTGGACAGATCACTAGAGTATAAGTAGCCTAGTCAGTTGATCATGACAGCATGTCGAAGAGAATGAAAACGACGTATGGTACTTATAGACTCCGAACCAAACACATATTTAGCGAAATATTGGAAAGCCTTCTTCCAGTGGGACAGAAGATCGAGAAATGTGCGTTTGAGAAAATATCGTGGGCCAGAAGGAGACCGCAAGTCTTTTTCTAGGTTGTGGACTGAGTTGTGTTTCGGTGAGCAGAACCTTGCAACGGGTCGTTGGTGATGTGGGTGTGGATAGTAGGAAGGTGATGCGATGAATGTTAGGACAAGGTCAGCGAGAGCCAAGCGCCGCGATCACGTGCCTATGGAACTTGATCGCGTAGAATCTAGAATCTAGATGGCCAGCTAAATATTCATTCATTCAGCAACCACACCGAGCAAATCACTTGCAAGCATCTATTACAGCCAAGTGCTACGCTATGTCAGACTTGTTACGAGTCTAATAGATACAACCCGAAGTAAGTCGTGATTGTCTTCGATACTACGACGAAAACATTGCCTAGACCTATGTCTCCCTTAAATCTACTTCAAAACACCAATCAATACTATCACGAAAGTGGAATAAATTAAAGCAAATTCCCCTGCTCCTTGCAGAGCACTAGACAACCGTGAACTTCACTGAGCATTACACACTACTGCCAGTTGGTACATGCTCGCGCTCCTGAAAAGCAATTGAGGTCATGTCGGTTGCTGCGTCGGAATCAGCCACGAGCTTGGCTTGATATTCTCGAATGCCAAGGATCAAGCGTGGTCCCAGCACAAACGACTGCACGACCGTCAAAATCTGAAGAAACCCAGCATAAATCTGAGGATTTTCCTATAGAAATGATGAACCAGTGTCGTATGCAGGGGTCAGTGAAAGATTGACATACCGCCGAGAGTGTTGGAGACAAATTAAGAATGAGGCTGAAGCAAGAAACAGCACCAAAGCTGACATGTCCAATCCTTTAGCGGAAACAGGAACCCATATTCACAGCATGAGCTCACCTCGCAAAGTAAAGCACGTGAGTTTTGATCAACACCGTGAAACAGTTCCCCGATAATCCCTCCTGCCGAATGTTGTCGCCGTTCACGAAAGTGTTTTACTGCAATCCGGACTGCGAGACATAGTGCGAGGACCTCCCATACAGTGCCAAGTATCCAAGTAACGGCATCCATAAGTGGGATACCTTCCGCAAAGCCAATCGAGCACTGATAGGTGCCGGAGAGAATGAGTTCCTCTGGTATTCATCAGTGAGCCGCATGTACATTTGTTTTCATCCAAAATCACGCGTACCCCCTGAAGTATGCATCGTTGTCATTATGTTGACCACTGTGTTGAAAATGTTGTCAGCCAGGAAGGTGACAAAGAGTCATAAATATCAGGATCTTTCTGGATTGTTGATACATGGCATATAACCGAGTGATGATGATGGCTTGCAGCATGTCTCAGTTAAGTCAATATCACTGAGGTCTTGCGAGTGCCAAGCTCACCCCACAGCATTGGAAATACCACCATATTCGTCCAATCGCATATGATGAACAGAATACGGCCTGAGGAATTCAGTTGATGATCAGCCTCGACTGGAGCACACACTCCAAATAGACTCACATCTGTTGCAGTATAGCGTAGCGGTCATTAGTGAATCAAGAGGTAATAAATAATCATACTCACTCCTACAGGGTGCCGCAGTTAATTGGAGGGGAATAGCAGACATCTGTGCAGAAGACTCACTGAATCTGTCAGCGAGATCGTCGGAACACTGCCTGTATACCATTGGTCAGAAGAAGCAAAGACAGCGAATGTACTAAGGAGACATACCCACAATGTTCAGGCTGATTATGAGAGATATAAGATTAGCACAACACCTGGATTGTTTAGCATCACGAACATACGCAGCAGATATTATTCCAAGATAGCGCACCTAGGATACTTTCACATGAGCACAACATGAACGCCATTGTTGTTTATTGTGCAAGGTTGTAAATAGAAACGGAATGACATGTTGAGAGCGACGTCAACCATGTGCAATGTGCATCATCCACAAGCAGACAAGACCGTCTGATGGCCCAATCTTTTTCCCTATCCTCCATGCGGCGTTCTCGAGGAGCGAATCAAGAAGAGACAAGCACAGCATTCGATAAGGGGGTGTCACAAAATGGATCACGCCGCGAGGCCAAAATAAACCAAGAAAAGAATCCAGTAGAGAATCCTTGATTAAATGTAAAAGGCAGAGATAAGTCATCGGCGACCGTGTAGTCAATGGTGAGGCTTTGTTCTTATTCGCTAGCCTTAGCTACACCTGGCTGGGGTGGGTCCTCTAACCGCGGCCTATCAGCTAACAACCAAAAGCTGCAGTTCACATTCAATAACTGTTCGCATTAAATATGGCTACCCTTCTTTGACCAGCCCTGTCCATGCCCAGGTCCGACTCTACCCCGTTTTCTCAGTACCATTTTCTTCACCCTTCACCAACACCATCATCAAGTTCTTCATCATCCTGCACTCCCCGCTCGCCTTTCAATTTGGATTGTCCGGGGGTGTGTGATCCCTGGACTGTCCGGACGGACCTTCGACTCCTGGACTTATGGCAAGCAATGCGGAGGCTTTAAAACGTGTGAGATAGGTGTTGACTTCATGCCACACCTGCATAGACTTGCTAACTCTGTCAACGCAAGGGAGCATGGAGAAAATGATGTGAGCAACGGCTTTAGCATCCGCTATGTGTGAGGTGATGGTCAAGTCCAGTATTTGTAAGGAGTGCAGTGGCTTGGCATCGAGATCGATATCGGTGTTCGCAGCATCAATGAGGAATTGCAGCGTATGCAGGTGGGGACATTGACGGAGCGCTGCGAATAATCCACGGAAAGTGATGGTAGCTGCATGGTGGTACGGGCCTTCTATCTGTAGCGTGCGGATGTGCGGCCAGCTTGACGCGGCTTTCAAAAGAAGGTCATCATCGACGTAAATGGAAGAGTCGGGAAAATGGAGACGCAGGGTTCGGAGCTGGGCAAAGCAAAGCAGCTGTGTAATCGGCCTCAAGGAACTGCCTGGGAAATCCTGAGGTCCTCCACGAGAGAGTCGAATGGTTATGCGTTCCAGGGTCTGGCATGCCTTGCATTGTGACAGTGCGCAAAGGAGCTGCTCAGCCTCTGCCGAAGACATGACTCCCGAGTTCCCAGAAAACGTCTCTAGCGAGGGAAAAACTGAGTGTTTCATGATTGCGATGATGCAGCCACCATTAAGCGATAAAGACAGAGATTTGACGTTGAGGAAGGGTGAGAGGTTTACAATATCCGGTTCCAATGACCAGGTTGAAAGGGTGGCACTGTGCATTTCATAAACCACCACGTTAAGGAGGGTGGAGAGGTTGGAGAGGTGCCTCCATGCTTCCCAGCTCAACTCTGGACAGCACAGATTTACCAGCTGTGTGCACAAACAGACGCTATCAGATAGCAGGGACCGCTCATCTCGTGTGGTGTGGGAGAAGGATGTGATGAATAGGTCTTTCAAAGCAGCACAGTGGGTCGCAATACGTTTCAAACCCGAATCAATGACGGATATGGAGCAGCGGTGCAGTGTGGGGGACAGGAAAAGGTCCAAGTATCTGTCGGTGGAGGTCTCCAAATGTAACGATTGCATCCTCGGGAAAACGCATGTCTTGACGGGGATGACGGAGAGAAGGTGAAAATGGTCATTAGATTTTATGAATATGGATCGTACACGGACGGCGTGACGCAAGAATTGACCGGCCTCGTCCTCATATAATGGTTTGACACCTCGAGAGGACCAGCCTGAGGGGTACTGCGTTTAAAGGTTTGGTGAGCTGATGAACAAAAAGAATGAACAAGGCGCGACTAGTTCGAACCAACCTTTCTTCCGATGGAGTATATCACTGGATGCAGCCGCGTTACACAGCCTAGCAGTGGTTCTAGCCCGTATATTACAGCCCAAAGGAAATCCATCGCGGGCTCATGGAAGGTTTTGCATGTCATTGCAAGTGCTGCCATGGATTTCTGAGCCACCAATTTCTGAGCCAACAATATCTCGCCAGATGGAGACAGAGGGAATATTTGACTGTTCACATGTCCAAATATCTCCAGGACGACTTCTGGAACAAGTAGAGCCTGATGCATCAATTCTGAACGATATACTGTAATATCGATGAGTAGACTAGGGCTAAGTGGGCACTTAAACTATGTATGTTAAAAATTTAATTTAATTAAATAATGAAACCCAGGAACTTAAAAATGAATTGAAATCGGTTTGGTAAGTACAGCGACAAACAAACCTGCAAAGTTCAGCGGACTATGAACTTTTTTCTTCACGTGAGACCAAAAAAGGTCTAGAAGCTACCGCTCGGAAGGGACCGGCGCCGCCACAAATTTTCATGTGTGGTTGTGTGGCATTGTGTTTGGCTTGAGGATTTGTGTACTTAATTGTTTGCCCAACACGTTCAACCATATCGTACTGCATCCAGTGGCGCAGTATTGTGGACACCTCCCTGTCAAAGGAGGCGCGTTCTGGAGTCATTCAGACTCGTCTGCATCCAACATCCCCCTTTCTTGTCAAGGCAAGGCAGTCCCAGACTGACAGGTCTGGGCAGGAAACACAGCACTCTTACATTCATATATTCAGACGAGTCTGATTTTTTTAAGCGAGGTGGCGCTGCCCGATGAACACTGATGCCATGCAGTTCCATCTTTCCAGGTAACCGATATATCGCTATATCTTGCAATACCTCCCTGGCAAGGGCGGTGTGTGTGATCTGGAGTCATTCAGATATATGCGTGGTGACTTGGCTTCTCCTGCCAAGGCGAAGTCAGGCCAGGGTAGGCGAGCACTCTACCGCTTTTCTGCCCTGATTTCCATCAATAAAGCATTACTCCTCTGTAAATCTTATGCTGAGTCTAGCCAGGCACTACATGGATGGGCAGGGGTCATGCATTGAGGCAAAATTGTTAGAATTCCGTTTTTTTTCGCCCTTTTTTCGCCGTTCACTTGTCAGTGATCAAGTACTTTCTTGCATCCGCGGCAATATTGTGAAGACTAAGGTAAGTGTCACAAATACTTCACATAACAAATGTCAAGCTTAGACTTATTCGGCTGATGTCTTCAATTTTAAAACGCTCGAGTATCATAGACGCCGCGAGATCAATTACATTCTCAGTGCCCTTTGAAGGAAATGATGAATCCTCGAGTTCGCCCACTGCCGTATTTTGACCCTGAAGATACCGGCACGAAACGATGTTAGTAATGGCAGGAGCGGTCAATGCAGTTAGAGAGATTTAGGGCTAGGGCCAGGAAATGGGTTCATATTGGGTGACCGCAGCAGATTCGATCAGCGAAAAGAATGCACTTGCTACATCATTAACGACGAAATCGTAGAACCCTGCACCGTCTATAGATCCCTCGATGACTCGGACAGTCAGATAGCCGTCAATAGTTGTTGTGCGACCAATCAGCTCGGAAACCGTCATCGCGTTCGGCCGCGATCATTTTGAAGCGTTTGTAGGCGAGTCCAAGGTCTCCAAGGTTGCGGTAGAGAGCTGGTGTGGATATTGGCTGATCATGATATATGGGGAGCTACTCGCCGATCTCGTCAAGTAGCAGTGATGGGTTTTCAGCTAGCAGCTCGCAGATCTGGTCCTTCATCATTTGATCCAGCAAGCGAGGGCGGCCCATGATTAGTGTGTGAGGGTTAACACATCCAATGACATTATAATTTGCCTCCCACCGGTCTATACTTCTTGACGACACTCCCAGAACAGCAGCAATGCGCTCGATCTCCCATCCTCCCTCCAAAAGGTGCATTCGTCGATCTCCGCCAGATCCTCGGAGGGAGTGGCCGAGTGAGCACTCGCGCCTATGTGATATTACGCACACGTATGGTACGAGGCTAGAATATGCGTACCACACACAATTGTGATCTGCCTTCTGACTGCCAGGGTTCATAGCCGGGAAAGCCATGCTTTATCAAGTGTCCATAACAAGATGGAAGGCCACATTGGAGAAGGGTGTTCTACAACTGAGGTATTTTAGCTGTTGTCAGGACTATTGGAACGTTGAACGGCGAAAAAAGTGCGAAAGGAAACGGAATTCTAGCAAATTTTCCTCAATGCACGATCCCTGCTCATCCATGTAGTGCCTGGCTAGACTCAGCATAAGATTTACAGAGGAGCAATGCTTTATTGATAGAGATCAGGGCAGCAAAGCGGTAGAGTGCTCGCCTACCCTGGCCTGACTTCGCCTTGGCAGGAGAAGCCAAGTCACCACGCATATATCTGAATGACTCCAGATCACACACACCGCCCTTGCCAGGGAGGTATTGCATGATTTAGCGACATATCGGTTACCTGGAAAGATGGAACTGCATGGCATCAGTTACGACATCAACTAAGTGCAGCACATCAGTCACGCGCCCAATATTGAAAGGTTTGCGAGCATACCTGGTATGACGAAACCCTCCAGAGGTGCATCGTCAGGAATAATGGCATTCGGGAGCACAAACGCGCCCGTAGAAATTTCTAGCACGTCTGGCGCTGAAGGTGACAAAGGTCTCGAGGTCAGCACAACTTTGGCAAAATGCGTCAGGACCGCACCTTTGGTGGGGAACAAATAAGTTCATACGTCTGTACAAAAAAAACGTGAATCATGACGATAAATAACATCCTGGGGAGCCTAGACTGACCACGCGGAATTCACCATCTGCATCATTTCGGGGGAGATACAGCGGGATAGTAAAGACGCAAACATCAGAGAAAGACCCTGTGAGGCGTCTACACCAGTCTTCCAAGTACGCCCAATCTACAAAGCAAAATACAACTTTTGAGACGTCTCCTGTACCACCTGCTTACAATGCCGGTTGATGCCAACACCGACTTGGGGTGCGATGTTCGACAGTAAGAACGTCTCATCCATAGCCTCCTGAGAGAGCTTGGCGTCTGCAGCAGGAACCCTTCGGACTCGTCAAAATCTGCCCCCTCAGAAAAGCTCGACGTACGCACATATGTCCACCATCACACCCGCTTCGGAAGTAATCCTGCAGCTTCGCGCGGAACATCGCCGGGAGAGACTCGTCCTCCACCAACGTCGATTTTGAGCGGTCGGGTGACCCATCCCCAGAGGGACGCTGCTGATTGGATTTTCCAAGAGATGCGAGAGTGAGATGCTCGGCAGTCTATGAACGCAATGTTAGTCAACAACTGCTGGAGCATAGAAAAACAACTCGCCCATGCCGGGTGCCTCAGTCTCCGGTCATACGCAGCAGTATACGCTTTACGAACAAAGAGGTCCGGTACAGGACCTATTCAGAACCCAAGTTCAAGCGAGAGAAACAAATTCATCAGCATACAGCACGCAATTCACCTGGGTGACCGTATTTTAAGACCGGGGATGATAGTGCAGAGGCTGTAACAGCATTCGAGAGTTTCGCACCGCCACTCAGGCCAATTTCGATTATTGGAGGAGCGACGGACGTGTTGGCTGAGGTGGTTATAGGGATTTGCCTCTTCCTGGAGGCTACAGCGCTGACCACACTCCCTCCTACTACTGCGCCGACCGCGAAGCACGCAGCGTGGATGGTAGCTGCGCTCGGCATTTGTTAACAGACCAGAACACTGGTTTTTGGAAGTTGAAGTAGATGTGAAAAAGTTATTGTCGCGTCTCAATATTTCAATCCCACTAGGATCCCAAGTTTGTTTGGCAAAGCCTATTATAAACGATGCGAAGTACCGTCCCAAAACCTATGACATACCATTAATATTACCAGTAGGACCACTTTAGACGCTCGTGGCAATCGCAGGAAGGGCGGCTGATGTGTCGCATGGCACCCCGAAGGCAAGGGCACGCCGGAACACGAACGCAGGCTGACAGTGAACCCGGTGGGAGAGCCAGAGATAGTTGTCGTGCTTAATGACACGAAACACCGTTTTAAGGGAGCGCAGATCTCCCGCATTAAAATCCGCAGCCATCGTCAGGACCGAACACGAAACTACGTAGATCAATTGAGGTTCGAACTGATCTGCACCAAGATGTACACAAAATATGCATCGAGCATCTTTGCATTTACACACATACCTCATATAAAATACCTTGAGCACCAGTCTCGTAAAAAAACAATAGAATACCACTCAGCCCAGCTAGGAACCGAGATCCAGCCCTAATGATACAGCTCTTCCACACGAACAACCCCAAGCTATAGACATAATGCCGCAGGCTTCGGCAAAGCGATTATACTGTCAATGTCCACTTGCACGCTAATGCTGCTCGAATGATTGCAAGGGCCACGAATGTGGCAGGTTAGGGAATGTGAGCCGTATTGGATCTGCGCGGCGTATGCGAGATTGGGGCATAGGCCCATGAGGGAGGATAGCCTCTGGCTGGAAAGCGGGGCAAGGAAAGGAAGGGAGTGTGTGTTTTGGAGTAGCGCGTGGTGGGAGAGGTCCCTGCACGAGACGGAGAGCAGAAGGAGGTGCACGACGAGGGCCTCGGGGCATGGTTACAAGTGAAATGAATTCTACCGTCGATCGCTACAGTTGATTTAATGATTTCAAGCGAGAAAAAGACCAGTAAGCACTAACCAAATGAACCTCTTTATATACAAGACACAAAACGCAAGGATAGAGAACAAAGAGTGATACGTAGTTTCGACAAGACCAGCAAAATCAAAATATCCACAGGAGGAAGGAATGTGGTTCAAAGTTAAACGTTAAACAATGGCTGTGTGAGCTGGCACTCCACACTGAAAGCTTAACCCCATCGGATCATAATAGCAAAGATAACAAGAATGGGATATACTATCGAACAAGGGCAACGCATCCCCATCTACAAATGTGCGAGTCCGAAAACACTACTACGATCGACGTATGGAATAACAAAAGAGCCAGCAACCCTGACCCAGCAAAGCGATACAACAGTGTCATGTACAGGTCTCGATCGGGCGGTAGTGTTTCAGCAGTTGAGCCTTGAAGGCTATAAGAGGAATAACGAGAGCCTGCAAGCCCGCACGTTAAAATTCACTGACCGTCAGGCTGATTCCATAGCCCTGCGGCGTCACCATTAAGCGGAGAAGCATCGTTGGGTTCTGTGAAGTGGCGCGCGCACATGGAGGTGACACGAAATACGAAATCGCTCCGTCTATACGCATGTAGATATTATCAACCGATTACACATATTCTAAGCTCAATCAGTGAGTCCATTTGTCCAAGGAAAGATCAAAGTGGAGTACACTCCAGGAGCGCATACCATCGTTCATCTTTCGCGATCCAGCTTTCGACGATGAAACGCATCTTCGGGGAAACGACTGGCAGGGCCTTCTGCTTCAAACGTGCGCCATTCACTTGCCCGAGGTTGCCAATCACGGGTTGGACGCGAGCTACGAATCGACCGAAAGCATCTTTATCCGCTTCCAAGTCGACAGGAGGCAATCCGGACAGTAGTTTACACTTTGCAGCTGCTCAGAGCCTGGTATGATGCATGAAATGAGGCACGAAACTTACCTCTTTGTTGCAGGCAGAAATGATGATTTTGTCTCCTTCATCATCTTCCAACTTGAAAAGCAGGGAGTAGAACCATTTGCAATGCATATCGAGCATGTCATCGCAGTTGACGCAAGGTTTGCGGGCCCGTCGTAAGCTGCGGCACATATTAGCATCGCCTAGGGAAAGAATTGGCTTGAACTAACTTGGTATGACACTTCGTGCACCGCAGGTACGTGGCTTGCTTCAGGTCGAAGGGATAAAAATCGAATACCCGCGCAACGACTGTGAATGTGTTTGGACAGACAGTGCTGGCGATAACTTGCTTCAGAGTGAGATCCTCTGATGTCTCAGGAGTAGCCGGGCTGCATCGTCTTTGCGAGGAGCCCGGCGTCATCCCACATCTCCATTTTGAAAACGTATGATAACAGTTCCGGCGAGCACTAGCTTGCTTGTGGCAGATTGGTGTCAGGGTTCACGGTGTAGTCGGTCACATACACAGTGTGAGGCCCACTGGTGTTTTCATAGATATACAAAATCTAGGCTTCCGTCAGCTTCACATTTACGATGGGTCGTCTGCAGACTCACTTCGACGGTGCAGTCGAAATAAATAATCTTGAGGAGAGGTGTCCAGGTTGACCGCAGAGATGAGGCGGTGCTCTCGCGAAGGGCGTGCAGCATATTGCACGGTTGTGATACCTTGTTCTTTCGTGCGTATCGCTTGCCACCAGTCGGAAAGCTGAGCACAGTACTCCGCTTCTTTGCCTTGCTCACTCGGCCTGTAGTAAGGTGAGTATGAATACCCAGATCCTTAGTCCAATGCCTCGGAATGCGGGGCGTCATTCCTGTCAGTATCACGAAAACGCCGGGCTTGGGTATCATAGGTGACCCAGCGCAACTTATCCCAATAGCCTATGCCATTGAGACCGCCCTTGAACGTGGAGGTCTGGGCAAAGATCGTGAGTGAGTATAAAGCGGTACAAGGGATTGATCAATACCTTCAGCCTCCGAAAGAGAACTATATCGCCAACTTCAGCCTGAGGGAGCCACTCCATGTGTTTCTTCTGGAAGCAATTGACCGTAAAATTATAAGTCACGACATTTACATCGTCTTCCATGCAGGATGGGTCGACGATGGAGAAATTACGGGACTACTCTAGTACCACGATGAACAATGATCCAACGATAAACGCTGACCGAATCCCACCTTGTGAGCGCGTTCGTGTCAAAGGCTTGGTTGACGTAACTACACCAATGACGTTGAAGAATCCCAGTCCCGGCTCAATCTTCCTGATTGGTATAAACTCATCTCCCTAGAAACAGATTTCGAATGAACTCGTGGTGAACTTCTCTAAAGACACGAAACTCACCCCTTGCGTAGTCATTCCAGCCTTCACTGAAGGCTGGAATGACTATGCAAGGGGTGGCATGGCCAGCGGTCCATGATGGCGTGCGGGACTGTTTGCAGGAGGCGGTGAGGACGTGTTCACCGACACCGGGGTTGCCCCGTTGGATGACGATGAATTGGTCTGTTCAGGACCAGAGCCTGTGCGGTCGTTGGAGGGTCCTTGTGGTGGCGACCCCACATCAGTGGGAGGCGATGATGGTGCTCGTGAAGCAACCGTCTCTGTTTGGGGTGCTACTACCTCATGCCCGTCTGATTGACATCTAGCCTTAAGAGCGGCTGACCTTAGTGCTAGCTTTTTTTTTCTCCTCTGCTCTCTTGTAAGCTCCCTTTCTGGTGACTGCGCACCAGATTGAGGAGGATTAGTAGCTGACGAATCGAGATGCTGACGGGATGCAAGGATTGACATTGGTTCTTCTCGTGCTTTCTCACTAGCGACGATTTCTGGCTGCAGGCTTTTAGATGGGGGATTTGCGTTTAGCATTACGGTGTGTTGCAACTGACTTTATAGTCTCGTTCTCAAATTTTTGTTTGTTCCTTTGTTTTGACGTGTGACTTCTGTCACACTTGGACACCGCTGGGAGCTGGCAATGGGTCGCAATACTATTATGTTGCATATGAGATTGCAGTACGTGTTTTTCAAAACTCCCTCGCTTACCTTTAACGGCACGCTTGTATACCATAATTAGATGTCACATCTTGCTGACCATTGAGCAAGCTGAGATATTTCAAGAGCTGTCCTGTGCTGTTCAAACCGCCAGAATACGATATTCTGGCGCATTTCCTGGCTAGTGAATGGCCCGGTGGCATAGCGAACTGACTGAGGTTTCATTTCATCAAGCGGCAGGCCCTGGCTAGAGTGACATGTCACATTACTTGACCTAGTTAGGGTATACAAGTGCCGGTAAAGGTAGCGAGGCCCAGTTTTGAAAAACACATACATACTGCAATGTCATATGCCACACACTGCAGTTACCACTTGCTCGTGCACACCACATTTCGTGCATCCTCCTAAAACCACACTTTTACTACTACAAATCTTCAAAACTACTACATCTATTTGATAATAATACACAAGAACATCTTACCGTAGAGCTTAGACGGATGCATTTGGACAAGAAACAAGAGAGATAAATTTTTGGTTGTGACAAAGGCTTTTGTCACTTCAATTGTCACCTGCCGTCCTAATCTGGCACAGCGTTGTCGAGCGGAATGCAAAATCGGCCAGTGACCATACTACACCACCCTTGCCAGGGAGGCCCATCTGCACGATTTGGCATCATATCGGTCACCTGGAACGACGAAAATGCGGGGGCCAACGCCACAAAAAGACGAGTATCTAGATGCGTTGGGCTGGTTGCCCAGCCAGGATTAATCCTCCTTGACAGGAGAAGGGCATGTCGTGCGCATGTAAGTCTCAATGACTCCAGAACATCACTCCTTTGTCAGGGAGGCGTGCCACTCCACTCCGTCGGACGTGAGAAGTCGAAACGTCTGAAGAAAAGGTTGGGTTTGGACATTGATTGAGCAAACAATCAAGCCAAACATACCGCTACACAACCATATATAAAAATTGTGTCACAAAGTCAAATATTAGTCGTGCAGTCCCCATATCGGATGCAATTCCACTCTGCCTGAAATCAGAGCAATCTTGATTGATATCATCAAGGAAAAGCGCGTGAAGCAACCAAAGAGAGCCCCAACCATCTGAAATTATCTTGCGTGGTATCCACGACCCTGATAGCCAATCTGCCCCTCCTCATACTAATACCTGGTCTGAAGATTATTATTATTTTCACGGCGACGTGAATATTACCGTCTAATCTCTCGTGCCCTCCTGCCATCTACTCGGTATCTTTTCTAGTACTGTAATCATGGAGCATTTATTATTAATTGCCTACACCTTGCTACCCTGACCAAACTCATCCTTGATATGCCGCACTCTTTCATTAATAATTCACCCATTACTACCGGCCGGGCCATTAAGAGACTTGAGGCTTGGTTGCCAATGCTAGCAAGTTTCAGGTATCACTGCTTGTCACTCTCGGACTCTACATGAAGTTAGCGCTTATAGAATTGCTTTGATGAAGAATAATAGCTAAATAGCTATGCTAAGGTTAAGGTTCGGATTTTTTGATGAAATTGGCGGTTGCACAAAGTAGGCGGTGACTAAGCAAACTGCACCATAGAGTCATCCAGCCTCATATGCACATGACATACCCTTCTCCTGTCAAGGAGAATTAATCCTGGCTGACCGGCCTAGGCAACCAACCCAACACATTTAGATACTGATTTATTCTTTTGAGTGTTTTTTTAGGGAGGTGGTGACCATGGCCTATGTATGATGCCTGCAGTTCTGTTGTTCCAGGTAACTGATATGATGCCAAATCTTGCAGACACCTCTTTGGCAAGGGTGGTGTGGTATGGAGCCATTCAGAAAGGTTGGTAAAAAAAACAAGACTCTAAAAGTCATCTGCAACATACTGTATATGCCACATGCATGTTGGTAGTATGTACTGCATACAACTCAACTAGTGACACAATACACACTAACACCTGGTTGTTGTGAGATCTGAATGTTCAAGATCAGCGACTGCTGACATTAAGCAGCCTGGGTTTGGAGGCATATCCACTCAGACATCTGTCCCCTACACTAGCATCAGGAAAATATCTAGTTCCTTTTTGTTCCTTATTTGCTCCTTATTTCTCCTTATTTACACAATAAGGTAAATTTGAGGCTGTTTGTTCACATTTAAAATCAGGAGAAAAAGTAAGTCTCTGCCCTTAAACCAAGGAAATTTCCTTAAATAAGGCAGTCAAAAAGATGTCAAAAAGTGTAAGGTGATCCACACCTTATTGATTGATGATTATACATGTTAATTCCTCTATCAAACAAGAACTCCTGGAGTGACGGTTTCTGTCCCTGTCATTTGCAATGCATCGCAAGTTCAAGTCCAGCTGCTCCATTTTTTGTTTGTATTATTTTTCCCGCATCCTTCTCCGCCACAAGGTCAGAGGTGTGTACGACATCTGGAAACGAGCCTTGGTGTGATATCTCATTGTTACCTACATTCCATATCTGGGGCGGGCTCTCACACATAGGTTGATACAAGGGTAGCGACTTTCTAGCTGTGTACGATTTGGGTAGTTGGTGGTGTAGTGACACAATACCCACTGAAACCTGGTTGTTGTGAGATTTGAATGTTCAAGACTGGCGACTGTTGACATTAAGCAGCCCTGGGTTTGGAGGCATATCCATATCTGTCCCCTACACTAATGCTGGAGTCAAATGGCTGATGGAATTCTCCCGTCGGAGTTTGAAGTGAAAACTCCACACCACTGGTAAGAATATTGCTCAAACATATCTTGTTTGGCTATCATGCCACCCAAAACATGTCTACCTAGCATTCATCTCAGACCCTCCAGTTCAACTCCTGGCCAGTGCAACCTGGGCAACATGGCTGCTGCCACACAAGAGGCCGCTTTTATCAGGACTCCCTTGCATCACAGGACAGATGAGGTCCACACTCCGATCGCATCGACAGGCAAGACATCTGCTCGTACTGACCCACTCGGTACTTGGTGCCATTGGTGTTGTGACCCGTGCAACTCGAAATCTTCACACGTATGTGTCAACTGCGGTGCAGTTGTATGTCGCCAAACACAGCCGAATGGTCCAGGTTGCATTCAGTCAGCCTGGAAGGGATGGACATTCCTTTGCCCCCGATGTACGACTGAAGTGAGTGGAAGGGAGAAGGGCCTGCCATACAGAGTCATAGGATATGGAATGGGCAAGATAGCAAAGAAGGCATGGCCCGCGTGTGTTGTTCACATTACATCAGGCAACAATGATTACCTCAAGGACCTCATCAATATTGACCTTGCAAATCAATATAGAGGATATGTTGGAAATGTGAGCCATTCTCATTTTTCACACCCTCATTGCCAATGTGCACAATATAGCTTCACACCCTGACCCTTCCTATGAAGGCTGGAGATCACAAATTTGATGTCCAGAAGATGGGAACTGTTGGGCAATGGGTAATGAGGAGTGTCCTGAATGATACACCCAGCAATATATTTGTCATCATGGACACCCACTCAGACGAATATACCAGCATCTTGCAGCATACCAGTGGGACAACAGGGCCCGACAAACACACAGCTTCTGAGATTATACAGACCTACCTGGGTAAGCCACTCATGACAGCGATGAAGGCTGCCTCGTTGGCTGCAAGAGAGGATGAGACTGTGGAGACCACCATCAATGGAGGAACCCCATGGTACAACACCACACCCAAGGCGAGGGGCGGTCGACGCGGACTTTTTCTTGTCACTCGTGGTCCTGCAATGCAGGTCAAAACTGAGTTTGAGGAAGTGCTGGCAATGGTGGAGTTGTGGGTCCATCCATATGTTGTCTTGGTCTTCACTGAAATCTGTCTTAGGGACATCTTTGATTTTGTTATTGGATTTGGGGGATCCTCCAACCTCCCTGGGTTCATTGGACCTACAATGCTAGCGTTCATCCGTGCAGCTGCGGTGTTTGGCGGCACAGATGTGTGGGAGTCCCTTTGTGATTTGCTTGTCACCAATCCGGATGTGCTAGAGCACACTACGGTCATTGCGGTGTATGCTTGTTATGTGAATGGGAAACGCACTGTAGAGAGTAGGGAGGTGGCCAAACATAGCAAATATCGCGCATTCGGGTACAAGTTCTCGGCATGTGCGAATG